>CAJNDV010029113.1:105207-119139 GCA_905221635.1 Symbiodinium sp. CCMP2456 | reverse complement strand
ACGCACGCACGCACACACACACACATACGTAATATAAATAGTATGTGTATATATATATATATATCTGCGCACACACATAATTCTGCACCTGGATGGGTCCTGTGTGGATGCATATATATATATACACACACGCAGATCATGTCATATCATGTTATATCAATGATGTCATGCTATATCTTATGATGTCATATAACATCATTTTGTGTCACGCCATGTCATATCATACCATATCACCAGTACAGAGCAAAAAAGAAATGTGTATATATATATATATACATTTCCATATATATACATATACATATCATATATCTATATTTGCATATACACATACATACATACATACATACATACATACATACATACATACATAATACGTACCTACGTACCTACGTACATACATACATACATACATACATACATACATGAATGCATACATACATGCATACATGCACAGACACATACACATACACATCCACATCCACATGCACATACACATACACATACGCATGAATATACATATACATACACATACGTACATACATACATACATACATACATGCATACATACATACATACATCCCACGGTTGTTCTATGGGTATTATTACCTGCAGTTAAAGTTACACAGTCGCACAGCCGAAAGGCATTGCATGTTGTTGTGTCTCCAACTGCATCTGTATACAGTGTTTTCAGTGTTGCTGTACTACGTATACGCGCGTTGGGTCAGGTAGTTTGTATGTAAGCGTACTTTGCGCTGCACACTCAGGATGCAATGCAGCAATGTCGTTCTGTGTATGTAACGGTCTTATAAGGTATCTTCAGTTCAAGGTGCTGACCTTTACATGTGATTACATATATATATATATATATATATTGATTTACATGTGTGTGTGTGTGCATGTCAGTAAAGGCCTAGATGTTCATTGCCTGACGAAACGTTGACATTCAGCAGCCATGTAGAGAAAACATGCGGCGCAACAAGTTTCAACGTTACATGGTTCCAGAAAGCCGTTTTCACAGGCATATCTGCACTGTCTTGACTTTTGCTGGCAGGCGTGGGTTAAGAGCCCATTCCACACAATGCTGGCTTCCGAAAACCCCTGCGGTGTCTTATCAACGTGTGACCTACTAAGTATGCATATGTAAACATGTGTAGCTGTGCGCATGTACTCAGTACTTCATTGTGATTGCATGCGGAGATGTTTACGTTTGCCTGCTTGTCTGCCGAGACTTAGACGTGTAGTCCTGTATGTACGCAACTGGATGTGTCTCTTCATGCAGCTGCTCGACTGTCTATTTTCATTTCATAAATGCACCCCCTTATTACTTATCTTCAGCGCAGGTTCACCTGCAAGCCCGATGAACAACAGCAGCCCCGCCTGGCCAAGAAGGGGATCGCGAGCCGTGAGGGCTGCCCACCAGCAGCTCCGAAAGCACTTGCAGAATGGATATATATATATATATATAGATATATATGCATACATATACTCACACATAAATGTACTATACATATATATATATATACATATATATATATATATGTATATGTATAATGTGTGTGTGCATATACATACATACATACATACCTACATACCTACATACATACATACATACATACATACATATCGATATGTATATCTGAATATTATATATATATATATATTTGCATATATATATATATACATACATAATTGGTCTCCGAAAACGTCGACATGAATCAATTCTGTACTGACTTGGTCTAACTCCGACGGGTCGTCCAACGTCCCTGCGAGGTTCTTAGTGCAAAATCCATCCGCCAAGCATGCAATGATGTGCTGAGTAGGAAGCATATCGCACAGCACCAGGTCCCAGTCCCAATGTTATGTTTTTCGCGAACAGAGCTTTCAGGAATCTCGCCCAAGCAGTTGACAAACCGTGTATGAACCTTCATTCGAACCGTTTCATCAGCCGTTGATCCCTTCGCATATGCCTGGGTATCCCAGGAGACTTTCGCAGCCTTACTGAAGAAAGCTGCCGATCTGAAAGGTGACAAGCCAGCGATGAAGGCCTGGCGCGAAGATTCGGAATTCACAAGGTTCCGGGTTTGGGCTGTAGGGTTGTGATGTAGGGTGTTTCTTCAGATTCACACGTCAAGATTGTGGGTTCCGGTCCGTCTGGGGAGCACGATTAGTAAGACTTTTCTTGTTGCAAGCTTCGGGATTCCACCCGTATCTGCCACCATTTCCCTGGTCTCAGCATTCCATCATTCTTCGGCTCTCGATTTCGCATTTGTGCGAAGTTGTTGCACCACTTGGTTTTTCAATTAACATGCCTTTGACATGTGCTTGTCTCTCCCGACCCGCAAAGCCAGGGCACGTTTCAATTCTCAGTTGAAGTGATAAGACCTCAGAGAGGGAAGCTGTCTTCCAGCCTTTAAAAAAATGTCAGTGAAATCATGTGTTTGAGATAGGATGAGAAACCGCAGTCACAATTTGGCTTAACCCAATGTAGCCACGTCGCAGGACCGTTGCAGAGGGTGGGCTCTTTCGACACGACCGGTGCATGCTATGGTTTTCATGAGTTCAGTACCACAGTAGCTACTGCTCTTGATATGGGTGTGTCAGAGAACAGGGTACTCTGGTAGAGAATCCCACATGATAAGCTCATTCGTATGCCGTCTCCGGAATACGGCCCTGTACTCCTATTTTCTCGGTCTGCTTTTTTAATTTTCACCGCATTGGTTACTGTGGCTCGTGTAGAATGCTTTCCACCCAGGTCGAGCGACCCGTCCCCGCGCCAAACGAGGCTGCTCCGGGTAACTCTGTGATTCGGGTGCTGTGGATTCTCATTTCCAGGAAGAGCTTGCAACTGACACATTGCTCGAGTACGGAAGTCGAACAGATCAGACAAGGCGTGCCGGAGCCAATTAGCCACCAGGCTTCAATCCCGCCATTATGACTGCAGCTGCCCAGCCTTACGAATGAAATCAAGAGGAGTGAGAAGTTGAGCTGCAGCAGGCGTGACAGATGCCTAGCCGCCCTCGAACAAACACTCCCAAAGTGTCCCCCCGAAGAGCGCTGCTGCAGAGCACAGCCTACCAGGTGATGCGTTGACAATAATTGTTGCTGCTTCAGGATGGCACAGTTCCGCCTGCACTGCCAGACGAGGAGCACGTTTTAACTGAGATTGCCCGATGAGTGTGCACCGACGGTCTGCGCGGCCAGAGTTGATTACCCAAGCTTGATGGTGATGATGATGATGATGATGATGATTATGATGATGATGATGATGATGTTTAAGGAAGACGGATGATGAAAGCGATGACGATGGCGACGACCATGAATACAATGGCGCCATCATGACCGTCGCGACGGAGAAGAGGATGCCGCTACTGCTGGCCATGATACTGCTGATGACGACGACGATGACGACGATGGCGCTTACAAGCACGGTGACTTTCTTGATCACGATGACGATGTTGGTTGTGGTGATGGCGAAGATAGTGGCAACCATTGTGGGTGTCATGATGAGTTTTATCGGGCTGACGAAGGTCCTGCGACAATAAGTGTGAGGATAACGATGATGATGATGATGATGATGCTGAAGGAGCAGCGGCTTCAGCAAATCTAAGAACCTCAGCCCCGCAGCCCGGCAGGAATGGATGACGTGGACATGGAAAAGCTACTACGAGGATGCACGCAGAGCAGGTAAGGGATTTGTCAAGCTCGGCGACTTGAACAGAAAGTTGTAGAGAACTAGAGGTAGAGGTTTCGTGGAATTTGTTGTTGCTTGTCGGTTTCATTTCCGGTGATTGAAGGGTTATTGAGCTTGTGATGTGCATGTGAAAGACGTGGCCACTCGAGGACCTAGCCCGCAGTACAGGCACCAGGCCGAACAACACAAACCATGCAGATGCTCCTAACACGAACGGGCGTAGTCCTATGGATTTGACCGGTTTCTTGCCAGTCCCGGGGGGCTGCTTTTCAAATTACTAGGTGTACCCCAGCTTCATCACCAAGCCGCGAAGCCAGCAAGATCAAGCCCAGGTTTGCAGAAGTTCGAGTCAGTGAGTGTTTGGGGCTTCAATGCACCTGAATGGTCGCTCGGCATGTTGGGGCCAAGGGTCTTGGGCACAGTTCAAGTTCCCTTTCGTTATGCATGTGGCTCGTGTGCCATCTGAAAGGCTTTGTTCGCCTTGCCATATAAACAGATATCGTGGGGCGCGATCAACGAAGTACAACTGAGACCGGGAGTCTAGCTTGCTTCAGTATCCTTCAGGGAGAGCTCGGAGCTCTGACAACGTCACTGGAGTTTGCCAGAGACCGGGTCACCAAGAGCATGACTTGGTCATCATCATGCAGGAAGGAGCCGGCCTTTTGTAGCCGTACTAATTAGAAGGTTTTTAGGCCCATTATATGGAACCCCCCCAAATAGTATTGGTAATTATTTAGGATCCATACCATCCCGTCCAAGAGTTGTCGATGCGTGGTTCTAGTGAGTTGCCAGACGTGGAGGCAGCAACAAAGTCGTCGTCATCGCCATTCTCGTTGCCATCATCATGTCCATGATATTTTCCTGTGTTGTGTTCGTTCCTTGGCCAGGTCTGTTGTCTACTACCCGTTGCTACTGGTATTATTGCTGGGGTTCTTTGGAGGGCCGTTTCTTGGGCTTCAGATTTCTCGTTCGTACTACTCCTCGTCTTCCTTTTGGTCATCATCATGCAGGATCTGGTGACCACTGCCAGGACGAAACACCCCTAGCCTGCATACATGAACAGTACAGGATATCCAAAATGCCAGACATCCACCCCAAACCCTAAATCCTAAACCCTAAACCCTAAATCCTAAACCCTAAACCCTATACCCTATAAGCCCAAAACCGAAGCATGCGGCCAGGATGCTCTCACTGCAGGGGGCGACCATGGCCGGTGGCAAGCGACCCGGCAGAACGGAGCAGTGGATGGAATGGGGGAGGGGTGCTCGACCGTGTTCTTTCGGCTGCTGGTGCTTTGGTATAACTAATATACATATATATATATATATATATGTGCATCATATATATATATATATATATGTATATGTACATAGAGAACAAAATATTGGTTACAGTTATATAGAGATAGTGGGTGGGCTTTTGGATGCCGTTGTCCACATTATTTGGCTGCCAGACAGCTGCGGGATCTGCACGTGAACGTTTGTCATATTCCGAGCACCTAGCCATGCATTTTGTGTTGCACGATGCTTCGAAGCTCTTGTTAACGACGTGCTTCGGTTCTTGGATCATCTGCGCTTTTGTCGCATGACGTCAACCTCGAAAACATCACACAGATTAATCGTGCAATGTCCTCTTCAAGTCATGTTCGTTCCAACTATCTGCTTCCTTGGATGTCGACTTTTCGCCGCTTTGAGCCTTCATGAGCTTTGTTTTCGAAGATGCTAATATGGAACCTTAATCCCGAAAAGGGGCCCGAATCGGTTCCTATTAAAGTCGTAGCGTCGCGGCATCGGGCACGACGACAAAAGCTGCTGCTCGCATCCAGCGAACTCTGATGCTAGTAAAAATGACTGACCCTTATAGCCCCTAACAATATAGAATTATAGCATAATCTGAGTAGTTGCAGTAGAATAGTCTTCAACACCTTATACTATTTCGAGGCCCCTATGTGATCCCAAGCCGCAAGCCTTACGCCCCATGGGCCTTGATCTGAGCAACGTGGGATCCTTGGATCGCCCCGAAGAACTCAGCTTATCTTTTTAACCCAAGAAGTTCATTCTTCTTTCTGTCTTTCTTTAAGGTAGATGTTTATGAGTTTATGACTTCTCTTTGAGTATACACATGGACATTGGTGTTGATTATCATACTCCTTGTCCCTGTTGATTTGAAGCCGGCTCTTGGCTTCCATCAAGACTCAAACCGTTCCCAGACCTCGCAATTGGGGCTTCCTGTGCGCAAAGCACAAAGCCAGCCTATAGATGCTGCACTGAGCTCTCGTCAGAGATCTTGTGTTGCTGGAGCATTCGGAACTTCTTCTTGTCCGCTCCATGTAAGCAGCAAAAACGAAGTTTGCTCCGCGTCTGTTTATCTTCAGTTTTTGCGGGCTTTTTTGTAGTGTCGTTGTCAGCTTCATCGCTCGATTGCTATTATCACTCAGATGGAGGATTATGGCCGTTATGAATCCGGCTATTGACTATTGTAGTGGTAGGCTATACACAGCGCTCTGACGCGTTCTTGATTTGTTTGTTAGCTTTTTGGCAATCTTTCTTGCCTCTGCAGCCACAACGTCCATTTCAACTCTTGTTCACTGTGCCCCTATTCCAGGGATGGTGTTGAGCTTCGGGGATTGATTGCATGAGCCAGGCCACAGGAGGTTTTTGTCATGGCTGGAGTCGAAGTGTATGTACCTGGTTGCGGTTTCGCTGCGTGAGCCTGGGATTTCGTCGCGCTGATTGGCTTAAGAACGTAGATGTCAGTCTCACATTCAGGAGTATGCACAGGGCATGTTGCTGTTCTATGTCTCTGCGACGAGACTCGGCCCTGTCATGCCCTATCTCGCCTGGAGAACTCATGACTAAACTTGCCGTTCAGACGGCACCTGCTTTGTTGTCGCTGCTTCTTTCCGTGCATCTTGGCCTTTGTTCTAGATTCTAGTTCTTCTCAATGCTTCCTTTGCTCGGGACCAGTAGCTCTATCATGTACTACAGCTAAGTTAAACTTTGGAATCTGAGGGAATAACTAGTACAGCTCATCATCACAAGGCCTAGCTTAAGCCCGCGACAAACAGATACTCTCAGCTTTTTGCAACTCAGGCTTGCTGGCCTGTATCCAACGGACACGCCGGAGACCGCTGGCTACAAGGTCGCTCACAGTGGGGATCCTTGCCAAGCACTTGTTGGGTTTACTTTCGGGCTTTGGGGCTTAGGCTTAGGCTTTAGGGGTTGAGTTAAGCCGTCTAACGTTCATACCGTAACGGTTCAACGCCGTAACATCGCATGACTCGTCGTTCTCATGGTCATCGTCAGAAGCATCGGTCCAACTGGAAACAGTTGGATCGGACACGGGCTCCTAGTTCGACAGCTTCATGATACAAGAACTGGAGTTGGAGGATTTGTTCGCTTCTGGTTGAAATTGCTGCTTCTTGGGGCTGCACGACGTCGTATGTGCAGCACAGTTTCACGCGTAACACGGCAAATCAATTTCGCTCGGAACAGCATGCGATGGATATTTGAGTGCGTATGCCTCTGGAAGTATGCATGTATGCACGCATGCATGCATGTATGCATGCATGGATGTATGTATGTACGTACGTACGTCATAAAAAATGCGTACCTACACATGTGTAGATATAAATATACAGAGAGAGAGAGAGATATATATATATGTATATGTATATGTATATGTATGTATGTATGTTTGTGTAGATGCAGGTATATGTATGTATGTATGTACATATGTAGGGAGGGAGGGAGGTAGGTAGGTAGGTACGTAGGTAGATAGCCAAAGCCGTCATACCAAGGCCGCCGTAGTGGTCGTTGAGGACAGGAACAAGCTTGACAGGACCGGATCTTAATCCGATATTCCAACCAGCTGAAGCACATGGACACCTGCACCAGCTCAGATGGACTGCAGTACGAGCAGTGTTCATGAGCGTACCATTCAGAAAGATGATGTCGCAGCCGCAAGCAGCTGCCGGCATTTGCTACATCGGGGACTGTATTTATATGGCTGTTATGGTTGTAAGCAGTCTTGCAGTAGCTGTAGCAGCTTTAGTCCGGCGAGTCCTTCAGCAGGCTCGTCGACGCGCTCAACAAACGCAAAGATCCCAAGCCTTTGCGTGTCAGAAGCTTAGTTTGGGGAGCAGCTTGGGCCTAGAGCTGCAATGGGGTTGGGACCTAGCAGCAAACCTTGTGCTATTGTTGTTGGACAGCCGGCATCGACAGACTCTTGCACGTTGACGGATGATGACTGCATTTGTGTCAGGCGAAAGTGCTGTTGTTTCTGAGTATCTGGGGAACCAGATCTACTGCAACGTATTATGTTTTCTGTTCCCACGCTCAGGTCAAGGCATTTGTTGCCTACGGGTTTACGCCCGCGGACGACGAAAAGGTCGAGGTCCAGGCAAGACGCAGGATATAGTCGCACCCGAGCATGTAGTCGGTTTTAAGGCTGTTGAGGTGACAGACTCATTTGCTTGAAAGGCCTAAAAGACCGAATCAAGAATGATTTCCACGATTCGCTGAAGCTAACGAGTCGGTGAAGCCTACAATGCGACGATGCAGCAAGTCCAGAATGCTAAGAGTCGAAACACCTGTTTTGAACTCCACTGCCGATAGTACTGCGTATTGCTTCCTTGTGGTCCACGTCGGCTGTTTGCCGGGCCTCGACGTCGAGGGCCAGCTGGTCGACGACGCTGTTCAGCGCGTAGGTTCTGAGCCGCGCGACAGCGACATCGAAGACCTCGATTTGACAGTGGTGGCTTTGGGTTAGGACATGTCGTTTGAGCAACGGTCAATCTCTGGCCACCACGAGCCACCCTAAGAATCTACGAACCAGTAGGAGTCTCGCGTCCACTACCAAAGTCAGTATTAGGAGCCTGCATGTTGTCTTGCATATACCACATGTGTTGATATTTGGGCTGTCTATATATATATATATACTTAGTTTTTAAAACGTGTTTCTGTTTGATTGTACAGGTATCTATCGCTGGACGTTCGACCCATCTGCCCCAAAATCACATCTACACCCAAGACCCTGTCGCCTTCGACAGGGAGACAAGAAGCCCGTCATGAGCTGGGCAGCCCTCATGGCCATGGGTGACAAGGTCGTTTGTTCTTGCGTCTGGGGTGCTTGAGGGCGAACAGCGCGAATGCTCTGGATTTGTTCCAGGTGTTTCGGAAAAGAACCGCAGATTTTGGGATGTGCCGGTATGTATGTGTCTATATATAAAGACATGTATACAATATGTACATGCATCTCATCTCACATCATAACATTCCCATGCATACATACATATGCGCTTTACATATCTACATACCTACATACATGCATACATACATACATATATGTATATATATATATATGTATATATATATATACACATGTATATAGTATATATATATATATATACATACGCATATACACATACACATGCACATATCTACATATACATATATATTATATACTGTGTATATATATATATGCATATACACATACATATATATATATATGTATATATATATATATCTGCATATATACATATATATATATATGTACATATATGTATATGTATATGTATATATACATACATGCTGCTACACACATACAAACAAACATACATACATACATACATATCTACATACATACATACATACATACATACATACATACATAGAGATGTGCATATGTACATCTTTACATATATACACGGACTCATCGACACATATGTATATATACACATATGTGCATAAATGTAGGAAACAGATATAAGCATGCACACATCTGCATACATTCATATACTTGTACATATATACACCTGATTGCTTACATACATATACAGTTATGTTCCCACATGCATATAAACAGGTGTACACACATACTTATGAGCATTCATACATATACGTAGACGACGTAGACGTGTATGTATGTATGTATGTATGTATGTATGTATGTATGTATGTATGCATGTGTGCACGTATGTATGTATGTATGTATGTATGTATGTATGTCTGTATGGATGGAATGGGTGTTTGTTTTTTACTGTTAAGCCCCGGCGAACCAGCAAGTGAGTGAACTGCCGGTGGGGGGCCCAAACAGCAAAATAAAAAACATCCCCTCGGCAGCAGCAGCAGCAAAAAAACACCCCCCCACGCAGCAACAGCAACAAAAAAGCAGCACCAGCAAGAAAATAAGCATCCCCGCCCGAAAAAAAAAAAACAAACACCCCCGCGTAGCAACAGCAACCAAAATAAACCCCCCCTCCCCCCCCGGCCCGCGCAGCAACAGAAAAAAACAAAAAACACCCCCCCCCCCCCACCAACCTCCGCCCCCCCACCCGCAGCAAAAGGAAAAACACACCCCGCAGCAACAGCAAAAAGAAAAAACACCCCCACGCAGCAACAACAAAAAAGCCCATCCCCCCCACAGCAACAAAAAAAACACCCCCCGCAGCAACAGCAAAAGAACAGCAACAACAGAAATCAACTCTTGCCCATGCATGTATGTATGTATGTATGTATGTATGTATGTATGTATGTATGTATGTGTATGCCAACATGTATAAATATATATATATATATATGTGTGTGTGTGTAGATGTATGTATTTAAATAAATATATATGGCGATAAATAATTCAATATATTTATACTCATACGCTTGTGCCCGTGCCTATAAATGTGTGCATACTTACATACATGTATATGTGCGTCTGCACATACATGTTTGTATGCATGCATACATGCGTGCATGCATGCATACATACATACATACATACACACAGATAGACCTCCGTGCATGGGAGAAAGTGTGTACGCATGTGCATACATGACCATAAATTACTCTTTCATCCGCAATACCAAAAAGCTTAGGCCTAGGTACATGCAACTGGATTTGCGCAGTCATGTGTAGTCATAGTCGCAAGTTATCCTGTTTTTTTTTTGAAGCGGTGTTTAGAATGAGGAGTAAGTAGCACATATCATATCCCTGCAGCGTAAGCACGCTTTCTCAGACGTGCTTCATTGGCCCTCAGCACCTCAAGTACATTGCACGAGCCGTGCTCCTCAGACTTACTCACATCTCTTCCGACAGGAGAGCGATGCGGAACTTGATAAGCGAATAGCTGACGTGTCGCCTTTGGGGTGTGCAGCCCTGGTGCACCTGGGCATCGAGTAGATGAAGTCAAGTGCAGTGTCAAGGGAGACAGGTTACTCAAGGAGTTCATCGTCTTCGTGATCTCGATTGGGACCTAGGTAGGAGGTCTGGCTTGGACAATGGAATGTGACCGCAGAGACTAAGCCTTCGTTAATTAGGCAGAAAAGCGAAGTCCTGCCAGCCAGATGCCACGAGCCGTGGGCATGTTACTGCACTGCTAACAGATACTGTTTCTGTCTGGTCAGACATGCAGGAAGGCTGGCATCCAACTCTTCGCCACCCAGAGTGCGCAGGGCCCCGACACCAAGGTACACATCTGGCACCACCGGAGAGCCAAAGGCAGTGATGCTTTCGCACGCACCGTGGCTGTCGACTGGGTAGCTGGTGTCGCATCATTAAATGATACGACGTCAACGCCGTCAAGGATGAACTCTTTAAAACTTGCTGGAATGGAGGGAGCTCGTGACTTGAAGCGTCAGCCCAATGTTTCTTCTCCGTCGTAAGCTACACATTGATCGTCGTCACTCGTAAAACAAAACTCGCATACGTTTTGACGCAGGTGTGGTCACCTGGAGATCCCCGCAAGCTTTCCTCTCACTGCCCTGAAGATCTAGACCCAGAGAGGGAGAGACCTGCTGCATGACCGAGGATGCCATCATCTTCACGAGCAGTGGAGTTTTCGAGTGCCTTCCTCGGGGTCCACTTGCATCGACTTTTAGGCTTCCTTTAGTTTGGGTGGCATCTGCGTGCCAGTCGTTCTGGGTTAATTCAGAGGCCTTGACACCGATGTCTGCGCGTATCCAGCTGAGCGATTGCAGACTTTGCAACGGGCTTCAGTGCAGGATTTGCAAAACCCCAACGGACTTTGAGTCGTGGCAGTGCGCCAACTTTTCACAACACGAAAGTCGCGAAGACGGAAGCTTCACGAACAATTGAAGCCCAGGGCCAGCGTCGGACCTACCCATAACTTCGCCGTCCTACCGGAGCAGGACGGAGTTCAGATTAAGTGCTTGCAGTGCTTGCTGACGTGTCTCTGATGATCTTCTCTTTTGTGGGGCGCTATACCATCCGAAGTCATAGTCCTGCAAGATCACTGGAACAGTGCCAGGCATCGTTGAAAGTAGACTGCTCTACAGACCAGAGCAACTCGTGAGAAGTCCAGAGAGACAGATTCCGAGATCTCAGAACTTGCTCTGATCCTGGATCTGGAAGCCCCGCCAGGAGCGATTTCTGTCGTATCTACCTTTGTCGCACGTGGCTGGACTAATGGTGGACATGTGACGCTTGGCTGTGACGGGTTTAGGATTTAGGCTTGTCCCTCGCTCTCTCTGTCTCTGTCTCTGTCTGTCTCTCTCTCTCTCTCTCTCTCTCTCTCTCTGGTCCGCATCTGTATGCATATCTTGCATAGGAATTCCCATGCTATCCAGACATGCGTGCACACATTCAGGCATATATACATACATACATATTTGGGCCACGGCTTTCGGCGTTCATCGGATGAGAGTCCTTAGAGACTCCAGGACCGGCGGGTACATGGCCGGACCTTTTCTTGACACGTGACCCCACGCTCCACAACTAAGACAGGGGCCCTATAATGATTCGGATATAGGGTTTGGGGTGTATATTATATAGGGGTTATATTATATAGGGGTTATATCATAATATCATTATAACCAGGTTCCGTCAATTTTGGTACAGAGCATCTTTGTTTGTCCGGAAGCCCAGAAGCGCGATGCTCGAATACTGAAGCGTAGTTGACTCCTGACCGAGGCTGTCCCATGGCGCTGACTGCCAAGTTGCCAGCTGGATTCAATTCTGGTTTTGCTCTTCGCAAGTCCAAACTCGGAGTACACGCCAGGATGTTGCTACTGCTACGACTACGGTCAGACAATGTCAGGTCTAAGGAAACAAGAAGCAAGACAAGACTTAAGACTCAGTTCGGTGATGATATTCCGGACGTGACAACAACAACAAGTATTGCGACTGCCAGACGTAGCTAGGGACAAGGGTCGTCAGAAGCACTTCTGTGGGTTCATGCGTGTTGTGCCTGTTGTATTCTGCCAAAAGACTGTGCGTAGGGTTTACTTCGTGTGGTGTGGAGCTTAGGAGGGAGTGTAAGCAATTTGGCGGAACTCGTCTTGACCGCGTTCTGTCCGATGCGCATTCGGCATGCAGTCTGATGAGCTCAATGATGTCGAAATCGTGGTGTGGATCAGAATGCCCTACTACAAGAAAGCTAGAGACCGAATCACGGCGCTTGCCCATGCCTCGATTACAGGTTGCCCATGCTACCCCAAACCCTCAAGCGGGACGATGTGGTCCAGATAAGTTCCTTTGCGCAACTACCTGTGAAAGTCCTGCACAAGATACACCTGCGATGCCTTGCACAGGCCATGTTGGTGCACGGCCTATTTTGCTCGACCATACGATCTCAAGATGGGTGCCATCAAGGACCTCGGCTGTGTTTGTCTGGGCAAGGCCACATTTTGGCACATCAGGAGCACTCAGCTGAGAATCCTTTTTTCGCCACGAGCTGCAGCATACCTTCAGCTTAGTGAGCAGCTCTTCTAGGCCGCAACTAACCTGCGCTTCGGGGCGCTAGACCACCCCTCGCCTCGTGCAGAAGTGCGCGAACGCCACCGCATTGCCCGATCATTTGGACGCACAGCCCTGAGACCCCAAGCCCGAAAACCCTTCTTCCACCACATGACCCTATCAACCCTAACACCTCGAAAGCAAGTCTCAAGCCTAGAATCCTAAACTGCCAAGGCTTCAACTGGCCTCTGAAGCAATAGGGTCATTAAATAATACTTAATAGCAATAGTATTATCAGTATTACTATTTATTATTATTATTATTATTATTACTATTATTATTATTATTATTATTGTTTATTATTATTATTATTATTATCTCTGAAGCCTTGTCCTGAACCACAGGACCGACTCTGCGCGGCGAGGCCCACCGCCATGCTGGGCGTCCCATTGGTTTGGGAGAAGCCTCTTGACGAGGGTTCAGGGTTTAGGGTTTAGGGTTTAGGGTTTAGGGTTTCGGGTATAGGGCTTAGGGTTTAGGGTTTAGGGTTTAGGG
>CAJNDV010029113.1:87737-105107 GCA_905221635.1 Symbiodinium sp. CCMP2456 | reverse complement strand
TTAGGGCCTGGGGCTTAGGGTTTTGGGCTTGGGGTTTAGGGTTTAGGGCTTAGGGCTTAGGGTTTAGGGCTTAGGGTTTAGGGTTTAGGGTTCAGTAACTTTGGGTTTAGGGTTTAGGGCTTGGGGTTTAGGGACTTTGCCTCTCAGCGTGTAGAGCGTTGGGTTTAGGGATTGCAGAGTCTGGGCCATGGGGTTTAGGGTTGAGGGTGTTGCTTTACATCTGAAAAATGTGTGGGATGAACAATGGTCGTCTGGTGTGTTTCTTGCTGTGACCTTAATATTTCATGCTATGTGTCATGCGCATGTTTACTGTTTGTTATGGTGCAGATAGCTAGCCGCTATCGCCGCGATGTGTTGCTTTATTGTACTCGGGCTATGTTTGCCATGTCTCACCGACTGTTGTGAACCACATTGTCGTTCTTGCTTCGCAGTATGACAACACTCGTACAGCCTCTCCTCCATAACCCTTGCCACACTTGGAGCATATGAGTATGCAAAAAGCAGCTCTGGTCCACTTCCGATCGTTTCCAGTGATTCTAGTGAGACGGAATGGGTGGGTGCTTCAGGGTTTGGGGTGTTAGGCGAGGGTCCAAGCTTCAAAGGCTTCAAGAGGGCGCTGGGCACAGAGCCCAGTACATATAAAGAATCAACGAATTAAGAAAAGTACATTTTTCAGATTGAGGGTTTTCTATCTCCAACTCTTTAATGGAAAGAGCTCCGCATGGGTTCATTTGACCGGGCAGCCTGGCTGGAGCCTAAACTTCGATGTCTTCGGCACCAGGAAGCGAGAGAGAAGACACGGCTGGCCTGTGCTGAGTTGCGTTCGTTCTGCTTGCAAGGATCGCAGACAAGCTGCGTGCCATTGGCGCTGCAAACTCAGGCTCGGATAGGGAATTGGAGTCGAATCGCATTTTGCTGGTAGTTTCGTTTCCATGGTTTCGAGAGAAAGTTTGGGTTCTCGTAACCTGAAGTTCGCTGGCTCCGGACAGCTCGCCGTCTTTCCTCGCTTGCGAGGACGTTTGACACTGAAATATGTGCCGTCCCTGCAGGCGATCCTTCGAATAAAAGCACCAGCTGAGATGCTCTGGGCTGGCTTAGAGGAAAGTTCGTAGAACCAGGATGTAGTTGCCATTGCTGAGATAGGCGAATGAAAGGATGTTCTTGCATGATTGCAATTGGAATCAGAAGCCGAAGTGACCAAGTCGAACGTGACAGCGGAGAGGCGATCACGTCAAGATGCCTGGGCCTGTAAATGCTTGGCCACTGCTAAAATCATGTCTGGCAGGCTTGAAGCAGTCCATTGCAAGTTGGGCGAAAGACCTGGGCCTCACGCAAGCCAAGAGCTCTCTCTTGGGAGGTCCTGCATACCGTGGTTGGGATGTAACTTTGTCGTCTTTCGCGCTCCGGATTGATAGAATCTTCCATGAGGGGTAACTGCTGCGGCTATGGCCCTGCCTCTGACAGGTTTCAGTTCTGTCACTGCTGAGTGCAAGTTGAGTGTTGCTGCGGGAGCATGCAAGGGGCTTCGTATGTTCGTGAGGAGAATCTTTTGCATAGAAGCTTGATAGCGGTTCGTAGACTCGATCAGCCTTTGCACGCAGACTGTGTTGGTATTCCGACATCTAGATGCGGCGTGGAATATCCACTTCTGCGGACTTGAACCCCAGCATAGAGACTCTGAAGCAGGTGATGGTTACACACCGGTTGGCTTCACCTTGGCAGACACCTTGATTCTGAGCAAAGTGAAGGCATGCCAAGAGCACCTGCTTGATTCGGGGGTCTAGCTTCAAGAGTTCTTCGTTGCGCATGGTATACCAGAGGCCTGCCTCTCTCTGGTCAGAGGCAGGACCATCCCGAATGCACTGCAACAACCTAGCCCTCTTTAGCTTGCTGGGCACATGTATAGGATTCTCTGCACAGCAGGACAAGACTATGTACCAGTCACAGCAGAACTTAAATGTTCATGGGTGCAGTGGTTGCAGGGTTCAAGATTGAGCTTCTCCAACGGACAGTCAGTTGAGCAGGGCGCCTTGGGTATGGACCAGCTGAAGTACGCAGCTACAGGACACATGTGGGTCCCATAGCTTGCTCCGGCTGTGAAGATGACGGTTCAGGGTTTACCCGGAGTTTGGACCCTTGAGGCCTTCGAGCCGCAGATCTCAGGCCTGAAATTTTTAAGGTCCTAAGCCGGCAAGGGAGCTGAAGATAAGACTGCCAGGACTTATGCCTGGCCTTTTGGGTCAAGAGAGCCCTTCTCCCAGGAGCTGCCCCCATCCGTGTGGACACCTTGGAGTATTTCGGATCCTTGGGCTCTTTGGCTGAAGCTCTAATGGCCGGGACCCGAAGCCGATTCCGGCTCTTTTTGTCGGGGGGGGGGGGGGGGGGGGGNNGGGGGGGAGGGTTCATGCTCCTGTGTAAGCTGTGTGATTTCGAAGTCGAGCCGCAGTATCCGAAGCTTGAAGTCGCAGCTGACCCTAATTTAGAGAACTACCCACATGCTGCCTAGCTTAGCATTTGCCTTAAGGATACGGGCTCCCCACTGTCAACCCTGATCATCAGTGTTGTGGAGCAAGATGAGATATCGCCTGAGCCATTATAAGCCTTTTAGACTCCTAAGTTTTATTCCAGCCCTGCAATATTTCACAAGAGATATGCTTTGTGGAACTAAGTAATTACCCAGATCGCCAGTCACTCGGGGGGAGGAGTGACCCTGACAGCCATGAAGCGACCAGCAAGTGTGAGCAAATCATCGGACGCAAAATTGGCGACACAGCTCGCGCGGATGTTGGCTGGTGGAACGATGATCTACCCCAACCCTGTGGAGACGCAGATCGAGAAGCAAAAGCGTCTATTCATAGAAGATAAGGATCATTTGTTCGTGCTCAGCAGCGCGGCAGGAAGAAGCGCAGCGGAGCTCGAAAACTCCGTTCTGAAGAAGCTTCAGCATGCTCAAAGCATCAAGAAGATGTACCTCTATCCTGTTCCCGGCTGGGATGATCGAGATCCCGCCTTTGACTTCGCAAACTTCTGCAAGCTGGTCAGCAAGTACCTGCCGAAAGTGAGTGAGCTCTTCGTGCAGCACATGTCAGTAAAGAACTTCGAACTCAAAGCTTGGCCCAAGCTTTCAAAGCTGACGTTGATAGGCCCGCAGTGCGAGGACCTGAAATGGAGCCTTCAGCTCGAGAACCTGGAGGAGCTTGTCATGGAAAACCATTCTCCGCCAGAGAAGTGCTTTGCGAACTCCTTGTTGCATTGCCCTCGGATTCGGATGTTCTTTGCGCATAAGTACTGGGCAGATGGGGCTCTTCCGAGCCTTTACCTGCCTAGCTGCACGGACTTCACCTTCCGGCGTGGCGACTGTGTCGACAGGTTGACCCTCTACCTTCCGCGTGTTAAGGAGTTGAATTTGGATGCGAACTACGACCTGCGAGTTCTGAAGTTCCTGAAGCAGGGCCACGCAAGCCAAGCCGAATGGAACCTTCCAACCCAGGCCAAGCAATCCAAGTTCTCCTTCTCCTGTCAGAACGCTCTCCTTGGCAAACAGGCGGCGGCAGGTTAAAGGTTTGGTCCCTTGAATTGGGTGCTTTTAAGATTCTAAAATAAGCACTCGGAATTCGTCACTTCGGAGGAACGTAAGGGACTCCATAGTCTTGACCCATACACAGGCGCGTGAAGAGCTGTTGGGCAGCGGTCGCTTGCTGAACAGACGTGAAGCAGAGAGAGACGACTCCATGGGCGAGATGGACACAGACATGGAAGATGAGGAGGAGGAAGACATGGAGGAGGATGAAGATGATTTCGACGACACATTGATGGGGAATCATTTGCTTGGGCGCCAGGTGAGGGTGATGCATCTCAAGTCCCGCAAGGACTTAGTGGGCAAAGAAGGAAAGATTACGGAAGTCTATCCTGACAAAAACAGGATAGGGGTATGGTTTCTCCACACGAAGACTTTGGAGCTTTCACTGCCCTTTCCCAGTGTGGAGATTTTGCGCATCAAGCCGCCTAAGAAACGTTTGAAGGTGGTCAACTGACTTCCCGAGGCGCTGATTGAAAAGGAAGAACCAGGCTCCAAGCCCTTACTCGCAGCAGATAACTATAGACACAATGAGGGGTAAATGCTGTGGAAGTGGCGCTTGTCAGACTCATGTAATGAGTTTTGGTTGGTGTCGCAATTCATGGGGCCTTAGTGGGCCATTGCTCCTGGTGTGCTTCATGTGATGGTTTTTATGGCGCTGTGTTTCTTGGGATGTGACATGAAGATGGGGGCGAGTCAAAAAGTGGTGCCTCTCACATGCAGCAAAGCACTACAATAATTCTAGCTATCAGGACCCTCAAGTAGGTCTCACATCTTGAGCTCTCGGGTATCGGAGTTAGACAGTTGTCCACGTAGGGGTTTAGGGTTCAGGATTGGCAGTTATTTTTGCATCGTGTTGTTTCGTGCCGATCTCTTGATTCATGTAGGAGCCTGAATACTTCTGAATAGTATTCCTCTATATACATCCTTTATCATCAGCGTAAAGATTCGCAGAGCAGCATCACCCTCAGCTCTCGGTCTCTGCATGACGCTGCAGCAGTGGAATCACCCAGGGCTAGATGAGACCTGACAATGGTTGATTGTCCTGCTGCCCTAGCGCTCCACGAGCAACCGTAGCGACGAGCACCTCATGATCTCGTGCGCAACGCGATTGGCGAAAGGAAGATCAAGGCCCTTCACGACAGTTTATGGCGTTTTTCCATCACTCACCCAAGTTCCCCCTGAGATCATATGAAGTATCCTGCACCGAGGGGTTAACTTGTTTTATCCAACACCTGGACAATGAATGCTGCGGCATCTGAACCCCGGCTTCGCTTAGATTTACAGACTCAGGCTTGAGCATCAACGAAGTGTACGGCATGTCTGCCGCACAGCTGAAGGAAAATAATATAGGGGCCTAAATAATTACCAATACTATTTTGGAGGTTCCTTATTATAGTTATAGTATAATTGGCCCCAAAACCCCGTTCTAATTATTAAGGCCCCTATATTAGCCGACATGCGAGAGCTTTGCTTGATTTGCCATGCTCGATGCTCTTTGCATCGGTGACCGGGAAAGCTGTTTCCATGGCTGCATACGATCATGAAATGGCACTAATATACTATCATCAACAGTACCATGTCGTCTGGAAGTCAATGACTATCCAAGGAAAGCTGTGGAGGTGCTACCATTTCGACTCAGTCTGCACACCTGTGGGGCTCTTGCGGTTCTTCGGCTGTGCCATCAGGAGTGTAGTCGGTCAGGTTTCAAATTCAGGAGCGGGGTCTGTGTTAGGATTTTCTACGCCTTGGTTCGTGCTCCAAAACACACGAGAGGAGCGCGTGCGCGTGCAGGCATGACAACGCCGCAGATCCTGACAGTTCAAGCAGCTAGCGACGACGAGTCAAAAGAAAATGAAATAAACTGAACAGCGTCCTACACTCGTATCAACAAAGAAATGAGCAGCCAACACCGGCCTCCGGATTTATGCATGAGGTACACGGCGGGAGTGATTGAGCGGGAAGTGCTAAATAAGCCAACGCTCGCCCGATCTCGCCAGGTAGAGTCTACGCGTCCAATGTTTCAGGGCTTAGCGTTGACCGTGGGGGGGTGCATTTTGGAGTCGCTGCTTTCCGTTTTGCACAGCAACCCCGCACCTGTCTATAGCACAAAGGCATCTCCTCGGTCATTTTGCCGCGAGGGCTTTGCAACCAGCTTTTTGTGCTGCACCCTGATCGAAGAGTCCAGCAGCCTCATTCCCAGGATTTCCAGTTGACGGAGTCGAGGTGAAAGTCTTCAAGGTCGGAGCCCGTCTGAGTGTCTTTGGATGCTTGCCAGAGGTTTTGCAGGCGGAATCCGGAATGCGCTGGACGGTCCTCAACGTTTGGGGTGCTGCAGGTTTACCATATGGAGGATAATATAGGAGCCTCAATAATTACCTATACTACTTTGGGTGTTCCTTATTATTGCTACTCATATCGTCTAATATCCACCCAAACCCCATTAAGGCCCCTATATTACAGAAGTTGTTGTGAGACTCCAGGGCACGCAAATCTGGAGCTCTCACGGTTTGATGCCGAGTCGGCCTAGTCAACACCCAGTGCAGGTGGATGCCACGGACATCAACAAGAAGACGGAGTGCCCCAGGCATCCTGGGCATGTGATGTTGCACATCTTGGGGCAATGTTCCTGTCCTTCCGGGGCTTCTGTGAAATCTCCTGTTGCTGTTGGTATCTCAGGCAATTAATCATTTCATCTGTCAGGGTTTGGGGCTCCGGGGAAAGAGTTTCTCATCATGTCGCAAGATGAATGTAAGTTCCGTTTACCCTGATCGGCTCATTCGCGCAAGGACGCCGAGTTTGGATGACAACCACGAAGACTACCAAGGTCCGGAATGTGCAAGGGGTGGGTGCGGACTACTCTGCACGCAGAATAGCAGCTACATTCAAATGGGCGGTGGTAAGTTGTAGTCTGTCGCCCTCCTTACGAGCCCCTCGAGCACCTTTTAGGTGTTGAGGCTCAGAGGTTTTGTTCGCGATACTAGTTGCATGGGCGTTCGAGATTGGCCATCGGGTTGAAGCCGAACGCCAACTTCACAAAATCGGATGCTTCTGGAGGAGAGATCTGCTTTCGCGGCCGGCAGATCATGACGCCTGGGCATTGCTAGAAGAGTGTGGTTCCTAAAGCTCAGAAAACAACCAATCAAAGCCGATCTGTCAGACAAGGACGACTCTCTAAACGCCAAGGTTAAGGGCCCAAGAGCTTGGCATCTGGAAATCTGCAAAGCTGCACCATTGACTTGCAGAAGGGTGTCAAGCTCTCGAAAAGAAGCCCTGACATACTTGCGCGCCCTCAACCTTAAACCCCAACCCTATACTGGAAATCCTTGAACCCGAAGTCTTCATACAATCCTAAGCCCTAAACCCTACGGAATCCTTATGAAGCTAGGCATAACTAGCGGATGGAAGAGAGCTCAACCCTAAACCCTAAATCCTAAAGAACCTGAGGATGGGCTACCTCGCCCAGCCGGACTTCGGACCGGAGCACGTGAAGTCGCCTCTCGCCTTCCGGAAAGCTGTCAGGATGATGGGGCTTAGGGTTGAGGGTTTAGGCTTTGGGGTTTAGGGTTTAGGGTTTAGGGAGGATAGGGCTTAGGGTTGAGCATTTAGGGTTTGGGGGAGTCTATGAGGTGTAAGGTTTATAGGGTTTGGGGGTTGGTACTTGGGGTTTAAGTTATGGCCTCAGGATTAGGGCTTGGGGCTTGTAGATCATATGTTGAGGGCCATTAAAATGAAATGAGCCTACCCTCCTGTCTGTCTAACCTAATCATGACCCAGTTTAGTTCAGTCCTCTCTAACCTTGTCGGGAGTCTAGACCATTCTATCTTGTATATCCTATCTATCCCGTCTATGTCATCTTTCCTATCTGTTCTAGCGATCTACCTGTCTAGCTATCTGACTCTCGGTCTTTCTTTCTTTCTGCCTATCTTTCTATGAGGATATCTAAATCACCTCCCTGCCTCCCTGCCTGCCTGCCTGCCTGCCTGCCTGCCTACCTGCCTGCATATCAGCCTACCTGCCTACCTACCGACCCTTCTATCTATGTAATGGTCCGTGCCTGTCTATTTATCAGTCTATCTATCTATCAACCGACCTGTCAGTCAGTCAGTGGGTCAGTCATGCACCTGCATGCATACATACATACATACATACATACATACATACCTACATACACACGTGCATAATTACATACCACACATAGACCGACCCATGCATGCCTCTGACTTTCGGAGACGAGATGCCACTGCTGAAAGGAGCCGTTTCTGATTGACAGCTCGCTTGATGCGTGCACCACACAAGACCACAGCATCCCCCGCTGCCCTCGACGAAACCCTCAACCCCGCAAGCCCTGAAATGGAAAAGCTTCATGTTTGGGCGGTCTCTGGGTGGGCTCGAGGCGCGTTGCTTCAAAGGCAAGCTCTAAACGAGAAGCCCTAAACTAACCCTCACACGAAAAACCCCAAACGGTTCCAAACCCAACCCCGGCCAGAAACAACAACAACAACCACCCACCCCCCCTTCGCTATTAGGATCGAGAAGAAGACGGCCGAAGCCATCGACGCTGAGGGTTGGATGCACTCCGGAGACAAGGCCAAGACTTCTAGACCTCAAGACGATGCGCTTGGTGTTTATGGGCTTGTGGCGGTTATTGCGCATAGATGTCTAAACAGATATATGATATATGTGCTCCGTGAATAGAGTTAAAAATTACAGAGAGCGTAACATTTTTGGGGCTTGCGAACTGGGCAAGGAAGCTGTCTTTACCACAGTGAAGCATGGAGGAGCTATGCCCGAAGCCTTTCAACCTCCTCTCCAGGGCATGATGACCGCCTCGGGCATGCTGAAGATCACCGGGCGCTTCAAGGAGTTGAGCCACGGCGCAGAGCAAGCCCAAACCCACCCAAGAAAGGGTTGCAGCCTCGATGGGCTGGACAGTGCTTGTCTACGAACCTGGTGAAGAATTCCCGCTCCATAGTAGAAGCCCTAGTCAGAAGTAGGGGTTTCTGAATCGGGTTCCTACATTAATCATTCATCCCACCAGTGAACTTGAGGATCATTGGAGATGGCGGAGAGAACATTGCACCGGTACCTATCGAGGACCCCGCTTGAATCTGCTTTCGAACCCTGGAAGATCTTCTGTATTGCTTGTTTCTGGTGTCGACTTTTCCTGGTTATCCCCATAGTGAGGACCACATCAAAGCATCGTGCGACGGCATCAACGAGGCCTCGAAGCCATAGCTGAGGACTCGAAGCGTCGCATTGAGGGCTTGATGGGGTTAGGTGCTCTCCCATATACCACCGAGCACGCTGTATGGAGAGGCTTTCTGCATGAGAAGCGGCGACATGTTTGGGTGTGTCCACTATAATAGGAACTTACCAACGTTCGGCACGATGATGTTGAAGAAGCTACCGCCGACCGTCGATAACTAAACCACCACGTACAGGCGGTCCGTGCTTCAACGCAGCATCATCTGCTGCAGGTAGGAGGGTGGACAATGCAGCTCCACTTTACATCACATCGAAGGTCTACTCTCGAAATCCTCAAGCCATAACCTCCCAAAGTTCCTGAGGTCTTTTAGGGCCATAGGATTTAATTAGCCAATAAAGCTGGCGTATAACAGGCTCCCCAAAGCCCTAATCTAATTCCTCTGAGGCCCCTACATTGCTTTAGGCCTAAGCCCTGCACCCTAATCCCTTTTGGGCGCTTCAGGTCATGATGGTCGGAGACAAGCGAAAGTACAACGTCGCGCTCATCACGCTCAAGGCCCCCCTTCGTCTCAATTCGGGAGCTTCTGAGTAGTATAGGGGCCCAAACAGGTACTAACAGTATCCCTCAGAGCTCGTTATAGGAAAGTATGTCTCGAAACCCAATTCAGGGCCCTGTAGTATTCCACTTGAACATAAGCAGAGGTATAGAAAGAGGACCATGATGATGATGGGGAATGGGCGGCATTAGTATCAGGACACTTTTCATGATGGTACTCTGCCGGTGCCGCCAAAACCTGCTACTGAGTACTGCTTCTCAAAGGCTTTTCGAGGTTGGAATGGTGCTGGCCCACCGGGTGTCTATCGCCTGTCGGAAGCCTACAAGCATCGTTCAGGCGCAGACAAACACCACCACGCCAGAAAACAGAGGTGGCCCAAAATGTGTCCATCGACACTGCTCGGACGCACGGACGAACAATGACATTGCGCTAATTCGACTTTTACTTGCACCAGCATGTGCGGCCTGCTTCCTGTCATTCCCTGTCCATCATTCCAACATTTTCTTTGTCAGCTGTTGTAGGTTGGCATGTCTTGGTCTTGCACGATGCAGTTGTAGGCAGTGGGTGCGAACGGCGAAGTTCCCGGCACTGACGCCCTGGATGCAGGGGCCAAGCGAGTGCCACGCGGACCGCAAGTAGATGCAATCAATGGTCCTGAGCTGACTCACTGTAATCTACACATCAGAGCCTACTGTTCTCGGCCTCAGTATAAGGCTGTGATGTGCGTATTTCCAGCCTTCCAAAAAGTTATGTTCCCGGGCAAAGAAAAACCAATGCAGTCGCTTCGCGCAGAACCGAGTAGTCCTGAAGTCCTGACTTAACACCTTACCCTAAGGGTCCAAGTACCTAATAATCATATACTCTCCCAAATACTAAGCTAGATTAGATAACTGCTATCCGCAACCAACGTACCTTATTATTGGGTCCTTTGGACCCTTAGGGTTACCTTCAGTATGTCCCGTCACGCCTTCTGTCCTGTCACTCCTGGCATCATGGAGATCCTCAGTCGGGCCGTTCGACCTCAAATGAATTCTACCCCCTAGCTTGCGTGCCTGCATGACGATTGCGAGCCTTGTCCTTATGATGATCTGTATTTGTCACCAGTATTGTTCCCAATGTTGTCAACAAACTGACACTACAGACCCCGAATGCAGCCTCTGGAAGCTAAGCTATGTAGCCCTTCTGCTCGTGAGTCCCAACCTCCTCAGTCCCAAGCCTGATGCCAGAAGTCTCAACCTGCAAGGAGGTCGACATGGGGGTTTCCTATACCCCAAATGATAGGATCCTTATTATAAGGACCCCAAAGTAAGGTACCCCTAATTTTCGGAAACTCCCACATGTTGTTATGTTCTGAGAGCGATGCCAACGCTTGAAGATTCAAATCCTTGTGCTGTCTGACATCTTGCAGTCACGACGATCCTGTGAACGAGAAGATGTCCATATTTGCGCACATGCCTAGGTACAAACCAAAATAAGCCGGGCCATGTTGAAATCATAACTCCCATGAGCCCTTGTCTCACAGAAGAGCCTGTGGAGCAGAAGACCCTACCTGGCAGAAGAGCCTGTGCAACAGAAGGGCCTAAGTAGCAGAAGACCCTGTTTGACACAAAGCGGGCTGCACTCTCCTAGGAGCTTCTAAACACCATACCCGCATCTTTTCAAGTATCTCTATACTACCTATATATATATATATACATGTGCATACAGACATATATATATATATATATATATATATATACTGTATATACATATGTGTATGTATACATGCACATATATTCAGATCTACATATCTACATATGTGCATGTGTCTCTCTATCTCTCCCTCTTTTCTCTCGATCGCCGAGGAACCCGGATGTCACCACCATCTCGGCAGCGCTGGATGACAAGGCTTCCCACATGTTGTCGACGGTCGGCGGTCAGGCTTGAAGGAAGGCGATCGGAATCGACCTTTGACTCATCGCGGGTTATTGCAGGGGCCCGGCAGCGCCACCAGAAATGCGCAAGCTAGCCCGCTTGGATCTGATTTCCTGTGGCGTGTGGATGTCAAGGTGCTTGTGACGTCGAGAGCTTGTGTGTAGAAGTGAAAGGGGCAGCTAGACTCTTGGTGGAATCATTGTACTCACACCAAAGTAGGATCAATACCAACAAGAACAATGACTATTCGTGCGTGTCAGCAGCAGTTCTCATCGTAATGGTCGCAATGATCAGGTTAGTCATGAGAAAAGAGCGGTTTCTGATGCAGCGATGCAGAGGTCTGGATTGAGGCTGTGACGAAGGCGGTCACCTCCGCCAACAACAACGGCGACCCGTCAAGCACCGGGGAGGATCTCCCAGTCAGAACTACCCATATAGGGTCCCTTTTTTTAGATCCCGAAACTTTTGCCGCGTCCTTATATAAAGAACAAAACCAGTATGCTGCGCCCTTGGTCTGTAAAAGGACCCTAATTCAGAGACCTACCCATATGCTTTGCAGTCTCAGGAGTCGACATTGGACCCACAGAAGATTTACAGTGGTTTAGCTTTGCCGAAGTGTTGAGACGCCAGCAGAAGTAAGTCCCGTGCTGTCGTCGTTTGGGGCACTGAGTCGCCGGTTCATGTCAGTAACTTCCGAACTGCAGAATGACAGGGTTTAGGGTTTAGGGTTTAGGGTTTTGGGTTAAGGCTCATCATGCCTGGAACCCTTACATACCTACATAGAAGGAACTCGTACTAAGCCGGTTCTGAGCCGCCTGCGCGTGGCAGACGACGACCGAGGCAAGATCTGCCCCAACAATGCCTTCAAGGTCCAAAAGCTCCCTGGCTGATGCGCAAGACCCGAAACCGTGAGCCTAAATAGCAGGACCCTCGTTAGCCAGGAATGCTGGTGCCATTGTTAGTTATTGTTAGCAACGATTGAGTTTAATCTAGTGTTAGTATCGGTTTTCAGGGCAGGAAGAGGTTTTCAAACTCAAACAGGGTAAGGTTCTGGGTTCTAGGGTGTCGGGTTCAGGGGCAGGTCGTGTATTTGGTGTATGTGACTCTTAGGGGTCCCTTGGGCCGTGTCTTGTGACGTGTTAGTTGCAAGAGCAATTTGAGTCAACGAAGTACTGCCGGCCAAGGGCTGCAAGTCGGTTCTTAGGGTTTAAGGGTTTATGGGTTAGGATTTAGGGTTTGAAGGTTTAAATTTATAGGGTTTAGTGTTTAGGGGTTTAGGGGATTAGGGATTTAGGGATTTAGGGTTTCCGAGTGTCCACCCTTTCTTTTTCATCCATCATTTACTCAAGTCCCTCTTGCTTGCCTGGACTCCTCTGTTCCCTTAGGCCCTTATTCCCAGAGATGCACAGCAACTTGTCATGACATGATTTTACCTACTGGATCCATCCAAGCTGGAGGTGGAACCCTAAACCCTAAACCCCTAAACCCTAAACCCAACCCCTGGAGGTTCATGATTTTGCCAACAAACTTCTCCGAAGAGCAGGGCTTTCTAACACCCACGAAGCACCTCGGCTGCAAACTTCTGTCGGAGCCTTGTCCTGTGTGAAAGGCCCATCGAGCATCACTTCTTGGTACATCGTAAATATCTACTGATAACAATAGTAGTACCAATAATGAAAACAGCAATAATTTACGAATTGAGTCGAATAAGTGGTGAATTGTGATCCAGCACCTTCACTCTTCGCACAGGAAGCTGAAGCGACCGATCGTGGAGAAGGCATTCATCAAGCAGGTGGATCAAATGTACGCGTCGAAGGAAACGTATGTTCGTTACCAGCCGTGAGTTCGGAGCTGCATGGCGAAGACAGCACGCTGCGCAGAAAACTCGGCATCTTGTTTTATATGTGGATTTGCGAGACGGCAATTACATGTGTCCAACGGACTGATGACTCGCAAGCAGTGCAACTCAACATCCCCCCGGCAGTGGCTCGTCATATTGACATGTTCGGAATCCCTTGCAGCCATTCTAGTTACCAACGACTGCGGCTACAGCTGCTGCTACCGTTGACACATGCCAACTCAACTAACTGGGCTAGTCCTTGGGGACGACGGTCCAGCTCCGGATTTTCGGCCTTTCTGTCCATGCAAAGGTTCATGGCACAGAAGGAGGTTTGCAATAGAGTACCTTCTTCTGTGACTCGCTTCAGCTGCGTGAGCTTCAAGCTCCCCGTCGCGAAACGCAGGCCTGGCAGCTTAGCATGCTGTGGCAGGCGCAGCAAGCATAGTCTGTGCCTGCACCAGTCGTGCCAATCGTTTTAAGCGCCCGCGGGTATTTTCTCCGAGAAGTCCAGGAGGTGGGAGAAAGGCAGCAAGGTTGTTGAAGCAGACTCTCAAAGACCAAAGGTGGTATCATCGCACTGCTTCCTCACTTGCGAATCGCTTTTGGCGCAAGTACAGGGGGAAGCATTCTCTTTGTACAACCCTGAGCCAAGTTGTTCCTACCTCTGGCGGCTGTTTGCGCGGTCCTCCTAAGGAGCAGCGATGTGGCAGAGAGC
This sequence comes from Symbiodinium sp. CCMP2456, assembly GCA_905221635.1. NCBI lineage: Eukaryota > Dinophyceae > Suessiales > Symbiodiniaceae > Symbiodinium > Symbiodinium sp. CCMP2456. Next base: position 91,296 of record CAJNDV010029113.1, on the reverse strand, counting down.
ATGTGTGAATGTGTACGACAACTATGTACATGTATGTACTCGTATATCTACTTACATACATATACACACATGAACACATAAAGAACCACTAGAATAAATACATGAACGTATGTATGTGTGTTTGCATATGTATATGTATATGCATATGTATATGGGCATGTATGTGTGTATATATATATATACACATACATACACATGTTTGAACTACAAACAAGATGCGATATGTGTATTTGTATATAAAGAAATGATTTCATGACCATATTTGTTCATGTGTATGCATGTATGCACGTATGCACGTATGTATGTATGTATGTATGTATGTATGTATGTATGTACGTACGTATTTATGTGTTTTTACAGACATATTGTGTATACAGGAGTGCATGCAGCTAGGCAAGCATGCATGTGCGTGTCCATGCGCGCATGCACGGATGTAGGTGGTAGGTAGGTAGGTAAGTAGGTAGGTAGGTAGGTAGGTAGGTAGGTAGGTAGAATATCGGAGATACTTAGCATGATTTCCTTGAGAGCGTAGTAGGAAACGATGCTGTGCAATACTTCGCATGACTATATATGTTCCTGCAGTGTCTCCGAAACTGTTAGTAAGATCCGTGGCAAACGGCTTTCTTCCTATGAGTCGCAGCCAGGCCTAATTGCGATTGTGAGGAAACAGACTATTGGCAGTACTTAGCCTGATTATCTGTGCTGCTAGGTGAAGCTTACTTAGGCTAGTAGTAAGCGGACTTTACTATAGGTAGCACTTAGCACGATTGTCCTCGTTCTCATGGGCTCCAAGTTTAGGTTGTAGGTCGTTTTTTGGAGTTTGGCATGGCAAGTCGAAAACTAAAACGGTGGGTCTATAGAGAATACTGAACATGGTTAGTTGTGTTTTATATGTTAAAGTCTGTATTCAATAAGATTCCCACTAGCAGGGATTTGGACGATACTTATAATGATTAGTTGTGGTTTATGGTTCATAAGCTGTGTATACTAGGGTTCTCAGTAGCAGGGATTAGGATGTCATATAAGTATAATCTGTGTTTGATAGGATACACAGTAGCAGTGCCATAGGCATAAGAGGTAAGGTACAAGTAGTAGACGCAATGAGCACTACTTATACTATCTAAATAAGAGTTTGATATTGCACTTCGTTACAACTAGTTCAATAGACCCGAAAGGTGCTGGGCTCATATATACATATATATATATATATATGTATATGTGTATAAACATACCCATGCATACGTATGGACACCTGTATGTGTACTTATTCAGACAGAAGTTGCTATCATGTGTCTGCCTGAATGTATGTAGGCAGGCCGGCATGTGTGCATGTATGCATGGATGGATGTAGGCAGGCAGGTATATAGGCAGGTAGGCAGGCAGGGAGGTATGTAATTACGTCGTGCATGGTATGTAGATACGATTGCTTGCTTCTTCTTAGTTTGCCCTTGTACTGTTCATTGCCGAAGCATCTCACACACCCTAGTACCTGCATACATGTGTCCGTGTATGTGTATGCGTTTATGTATCATGTATGTGTATATGCAAATGCATGCATGCATGCATACATGCGTACGTACATACTTACGTACGTATGTACATACATTTGCACATTGACATGAATACCTCTATATGTGTGCGCATCTCCGTATGTCTCTGTATGTATGTATATACATATATATATATATATGTTATTCTATGTTTGAAAATACTTGCTTTGGGTGCGTGTCGACGTGGGCTGCTTACCGGTTACCGCGCTGGTCGAACTCCCGGGTGCTGGCCCGGGAGGTGGGCCGTGTCACAGCGACAAACTCAGCCGACAGGCGGAGACAAAGCAGTTCCTTGGCGGCTCATGGCTTCGGGTTCAGAACTCACAATATCACAAGTACCGAGTGCTTGGACTGGAAGGTGCATTAATTATGGAGTTTAAGTTTTAGGGCTTAATGTGAAGGGTGTGTGCACAATAAGGCCTATACAGTCAGGTTCGGGCAAGAACATGCGAGAACTGGCAACTCTCAACAGGCATCGGAGAGACAGCACATACGAAGAATACGGCGCCAGTCGAGGTCTCGGCGATTCGAGGTGGTTTCGAAAGAAAGTGGGCCCTGTGTGGAAGACCCCTCCCGCCAACACTTGCCACATCTCTTCTGCTTCAGCGGCATTGCTATTCGTGTTTGTTGGGGACTGCCACGGTGCGATATAACTCACGAAAAGAACCCGAAGATGCGCAGTGTGCATACCAAGCCGCTGGTAATTAAGAATAATGATTGCACAGTGTTGGCACAATGATGAGTGCGTCGGGCTTATCTCCTGGAGCCTGCTTTCGAGCGTAGTTCCTTCAACTTCACTCCGCTGGCTTAAATTATACCCTTCATGTTTCGAAGTGGGAAGGAGTCCGGGAAGGAGTCTCTTGAACGCTAGAACCCTAAGCCGCCAGATGTCAGAGGCTCTTTCTACGATAGTTCAAGATGCCCGAAACAACACCCCAGAGTTCCGGAAGCAGGAGTAAAACCCCAGTCCTACTACTGTCAGCTACGCTCTGCTGAATCCTGTGCTCCATTCCTCTGAAGGACTTTTTGGGCATCTCTTCCCGACAGGATTGACATAGCAAGCATATTGGCATGGGGCCGGGCACCCTTCATTGCAACCACAGCACGAAATATTTGCTTAAGACGGTAGTCGGCGGCCAAAACACCTGAGCATGGCGCAATGGTCTTGGAGCTCGCCGCCTGTGGATCTTTGGCAGCCGGATTCTTCTCCGCATTTTCCCGAAGCTATCTGTCGTGAGATGTAGCAGCAGGTGTTGCAGCGCGTCGTTCCAGGCATGCACTTGTCTCGTGTCACTGTATTGAGAGTGCCAGCAGCAACGCCGAGGAAATGTGTGGCTGCTCTACCGCTGTCTCTTCGCGAGGCACATGCTCCTGCGATCTTAATTGCACGTAATTACTATGCAGGCATGTGCAAGGACTTTCCTTGGTCCAGCTGAGACCTACGTGCTAGGCAGTACTATGCCTGGCAGCTTGAAAGCGCGGAAGACATCCAGGCAGGAACGAGAGGAATCTGCCTTGGATGGGAGTTCTATTGATCATGGCTACCACCCGGAGGCAGCGATTGCACCAGCTCGGATCCGCCGCAAGCAATGTCTGCTGACAGGCCATGGTCCTGCCCTCCTTCCGCTGCCCCATCAGCCAAGAGGTCATGCGGGAGACTCGGCAGAAATTTTGCCGTAACAACTAGCTGCAAGCTTCATTTTGTTACCCCTCAATGTTAAACCCTGTAAATATAAACCCTGCTAGCTTCATTTTGTTACCCCTTTTTTTAAAGCCCTGTAAGCCCTACAAGCTCATAAGGAGCCTGTGGTCACCTCAGATGGTCAGACCTACGAGAGATGCAACATCGAGGCCAGGACCGGGCTGCATGGAACATTGGCAAGATATAATATATATATATATATGTATGTATGTATGTATGTATGTATGTATGTATGTATGTATGTATGTATGTATGTATGGATGTGTGTATGTATGTATGTATGTATGTATGTCTGTCTGTATGTATG
>CAJNDV010029113.1:71860-87318 GCA_905221635.1 Symbiodinium sp. CCMP2456 | reverse complement strand
AAACCCCCAAACCCCCAACCCTAAATACCAAATAAACCCAAATCCCCAACCCTAAATAATAAATAAACCCAAATCCCCAACCCTAAATAGTAAATAATCCCAAATCCCCAACCCTAAATACTAAATAATCCCAAATCCCCAACCCTAAATAGTAAATAAACCCAATTCCCCAACCCTAAATAGTAAATAATCCCAAATCCCCAACCTTAAATACTAAATAGTCCCAAACCCCCAACCCTAAATACCAAATAAACCCGAATCCCCAACCCTACATAGTAAAATATCCCAATCCCCAACCCTAAATACTACATAAATCCAAACCCCAAACCCGAAATCCTAACACAACTCAAACCCCCAAACCCTAAATACGAAATAAACCCAAACCCCAAACCCTAAGTACGAAATAAACCCAAACCCCCAAACCCCAAACCCTAAACCCTAAACCCTAAACCCTAAACCCTAAACCCTAAACCCCCACACTTCTCCGTCGGCCTCGAGGGTGGAGGCTTGGGAGGCGAAGCGGGCGGCTCCGCAGACATCTGCACGGTGGGCCTGCATCGTCTTCGGCCCTTGCTTTGGGCTAACATAATATAATAATAATAATAATAATAATAATAATAGTAATAATAGTCATAATAATAGTCATAATAATAGTAATAATAGTAATAATAGTAATGGTAATAATAATAATAATAATGGTAATAATAATAATAATAGTAATAATAATATAAGGACTGCTGTAAGGAAAATTCGAAGGGATGCTATAAAGGCTACTACCGTAAGGCCTGCTAACGGCTACCAAAAACTGAGAACTGTGTCCAGGGTTCCGGCTCTTGCCCTCGCAGAAGGGTGGGCAAGGCTTCGCCGCGTCCCATCTCGAACCCACGCCCCACTTGGAGGTTCATGGGTACTTATAAGTGGGGTTATAATTAGGGTAACTATAGTTATAACCCAGATTAGGGGACGTATAACCCTATTTACAACTACCCATGAACCTCCAAGTATTGCCGGATAAAGCTGTGCTTCAGTGCCTGCTGATCCTGGGTTAGGGCTCTGAGTGAACAAGATGAGCGCAGCAACGCCAAGCAGCCTGTTTAGACATTGAACTGAGTACTCGGAGCCCCCACAGGAGGCAAGTACGCTCGGGAAGTGCACGCACGTGCCACCAACCAATCTGCGGATATGTGCGACTGACGACAAATGAATGGACCCTACACCCATACAAAGATCAGTCGCGGTTGGGGCCGCGAGCCCTCAATCCTGCCCCATAGTTACCTATACTCTTTTGGGGGTTCATTATTATAGTTATAGTATAGAATATACCCCAAGACCCTATTCTAATTGTTAAAGCCGCGATTGTTTTGGGAGTTTGCAGGTTCAGTTCAGGCCTCCTGAAGGCCGTTCTACACGGGTGTATGGCTTCGGCTTCGGATTCTCAGGCGTAGCTGCGTCCTACGCAGTTTGCTTTCTCGCTGTTGCGCTTGCGGTTCTATCATTCTACCACAGATCACCGATCCGGTTTCCCTTAAATTCTACAGCGAATTCGAGACAAGCCCGCGTGAAGCCTACCGACGTTTCTCTTTAGCGCAATTTATTGTTAACTAAACCGCGGCATATCCAAACTCCACCCAAAAAACAGCCTACACAACTAGTTTACACCCCAAGCCCTCAACTACGCGAAAGGCAAAAAACACCTCGAGCTCAACCAACCCTTTTTTCCCACTGGGCTTAAGTCTAGCCAGCTTCAGCCACCCCTCCATCGTATTGACTGAGGAGCATGCAGCTCGACCAACCCTAAGCCGCAAACCCCGATCCCTGTAACCCTGAAACCCTAAGCCCTAAACCCTTAAACGCGAAACCCCCAAGCCTCAAAAACCCTGAATCGCTTGCAACCCCAAGTCGGAACCTCGCTGCTGCCGGACTCGGCCTTGACATACCGGTGACTTTACCAGACATCCGTGCTACTTGGAGGTTCATGGGTAGTTATAAATAGGGTTATAAGTCCCTTAATCTGGGTTATAACTATAGTTACCCTAATTATAGTTAGACCCCCCCTTGCCCCTTTTGGGTAATAGTGCCACCGTCAACCCATTGGATGATCATTCCTAGGGTCCCCCCTACACTTCACCGATATATCACTACTACTTCCCCATTAGATGATTATTCCTAGGCTCCCCCCTACACTTCACCGATATATCACTACTACTACCCCATTATCAATACAATTCTAGGAATAACCATTACCCCATTTATTTTCTCTAAGGTGGCATTATTACCCAAAAGGGGCAAGGGGGTCCTTGTAGAATTTGGTTCAGGGTTTGGCGTTAAGGGTTGCACCGATGCGGACGCTCAGCCTCTTTTGCAACTGTCGTTCCTGTCCTGTGAGCCACGGCAAGTCTTCAACTGTGCCTCATCTTGTCATCGAACTCTCTACAGCGGACATAAACCAACTCCCAATCCTCGGACGCGTGGCTTTTCCACACACACTTCCTGCCCTTGTCGCGGTGATCCCACAGTGCCAGTGTTGTCTTCTCACCTTTTTCATGCAGCAGCGCGTTGTTTGGTTTGTCTCCCTGCGTGTGCTCCTTGCCAATGCTCACCTGGATTGCAAGAACTTTTGTCTGGTCAGCAATCTTGTAGCGCAAAATGCTGTCCAGTCTGGGGTAGTTATTCTTGTTGTTTGAAGTAAAATACCCCAACAGGTTCGCATCTACAGCGTCTTTGTCGTCCCAAGACTCAACAGGATCACATTCAGCCACAGTCCTCAACTCAGCACAGTTCACTGATATGGTTGTCTGCACCTCGCCATGCTGGTCAGTCATTTGCAACGTCGTGTTGCCCTTCTCATTGATGCGCTCCTCCCAGAAGTAATGCACGAGAATCTCAAACGGCGTTCCGGCAGCGCCCGGGTTCAGAGGCAGCAGCACCTCATACATCTTTTTGAACTGCGAGAAACTGCACTTCTTGTGTGCTCTGATGCTGCGGATGACGTATTCTGAGCGAGGCACGATGTAAGCGGACACAACACCACGCTTGAAGTCATCCTCGGGCGAATTCGGCTTGCGAAAGAAAGCCAACAGTCGCGAGTGCTCGTGGTGATTTGCGTTCGAGGTGGGGCGATGATCTGGAGTCAGAAACCTCTGCATGTCTTGAGGGCTTAGTTGCTCCACGTCCCTGTCCAACTTAGCCTGGTCCCTCTCGGTCTTGAACCAGTAACGAACGGAACCTCCACATGTGCCATAGGCTTTCTCGTGCAACTGCTCGGCTTTGCCATCCATCTTGACAGCCTCATAGTAAGCGTTGAACTCTTGCTCGGACCAACTCCACAGAACCAGCCTTTGGGTGCACTCGTCCAACCCATCTTTGCCGACTATGGTCTCCTCGCCATGTCCAGAAACCAAGCCCATGAACTTGACCTTCGGGAAGGGCTTCGGCTCAGCGCTGCTCTCCAGAATGGTGCGCACACCTTGAAAAATGTAATTGGATTCGGCGGGGGTCTTGTTCCCCACATCGATGATGCAAACATCGCACTGGTTCTCGTTCAGGACTTGCTTCAGCATGAAATAGTTCCAATCTGCGATCTCATGCGTCTTCTTGCTCTTGAACTCGGACACCACAATCACCTCATGGCCTCTGATGGTGACATGCAGTGTCCCCCTCCCTGCTTTCTGCAAGGCATGGGCAACCAACCAGCCGCACCACGTCTTGCCAGTTCCGGGGCATCCGACCAAGGAGACCAAGCGCTTGGCATCCTTTTCAACACTAGCGGACAAAACATCAACCGCCACCTTGTGCACATCGAGCAGGTGTTTGCGCAGGAAAATGGGTCGGGTCGCCTCCGTATTTGATGCCAACCTTACAGAACCGAACAGCAACTGAAGCACAACAAAAAAACACAACCCCCAAAGAAAAGCTCTGAAACCATCCAAGGCACAATTTCGTGAAACCTGAAACGTCCAAGAGCTTGTTCACCCGTGAGCTTGCCGACATGCGATGCCGCCAGGTAGGCCTCATAGTACTTGGCGAGGCACGCCATGATCTCGGCCCGCCATTGCCCACTGTTTCCACTCAAATCACCCATGTGGTTCTGTAAGCCATGCAACCAGTCTCCAACATCTATGGCTGAGTTCTGACCCATCTCCGGGAGCTTGGGAAGCTCGGCCAGTCCTGGCTTCACCACCTCGGTGTCCTTGTTTCTCGAAGACAATGACTCCGACATCGCAGATTGAAGCTGAGCCATGCCCTGCATCAAAGCTCCAAGTGGATCTTGGAAAGCCTGGCCCGGCCCGAATTCAAAGCAGCTCCACTCGCCGCTGTTGCCGCCTTGGGTGGCGGCGCTGGTGTCTGTCCTCCTCCAGCTGCATAGCTCGAAACCCCAACTCCACTTCCTCCTGCAGGGCGCTTGTCCTTCAAAGGTAGCCATACCCCAAGTGGGTCACCGCCGGGATGCGAGCCACCTTCGCAGCCGCGTCGTGGATCACCTTGTTCCTGCATATCAGGTACACGTAGTCCCGGGCCTGGTTGGGCCTTTGGTAGATCTTCCCCAGCACCGCTGAAGGGCCGTCGTAGCTCGCCTGGATTGCCTCCACGCTCATTGGCTTCCGCCGCAGTTGCGCCTCCCTGGGGTCCAGACAAGTTCCACGTTGGCCATCATGACTTCCGCCGTCCAAGCCACGTGCCTGCACCTGCACCAAGACTTTCTCAAGCATATCCTTGAGTTGTCGATTCTCAAACTGTAGAAGCTGTCTTTCTTCATGGTGCACTGTCATCTCTGACTTCACTTGCCTCTGCACTTCCGCCAGAACTTGTTCTTGAGTTAAAGAGGTACTCGATGACTCTTCATGAGCTCGACCATCACGTTGTTCCGGGGAGTACAAGTGAGGAGCCCTCCTAGCCCATTGCGCCATGGTCTGCTCAGCCTCTGGAGTAAAAAGCCGAGGCACCCTTGGAGATGGCGTCGAAAGCACTTGTGCGGTGCTACGCTGCTGTCTTAATTCCAGGATGGGGTTCATAGCTGAGCTTGCCTGGGCAACCCGTCGCTGAACAAACTCTCCGATGCGAGCAAACCACATCACCTGACTGTTTGGAGTTTGCTGTTGCGGTTCAGGAGGCAAGGCTTCTGGAGGGGAGAACTCAAAGCCGCCCGCAGTCACTCTGGTCGTCTCTTGAGCGCTCAAAGCACTCACACCTGGAAGCTCCGACGAGGATCCGGCCGGCAACTCTAGCCCATGCATGATCATCATGACTCACGGACGCGGCTGCACTCAGAAACTCTGACACATTCGCTGCAACCGGATTCGAGACAGAGGGAAGTACGGTAGCTTGTTCTCCTGAGGATAGGGGCTCATCAGGATGAGCCCCAACACCATTCATCACAACACCAGCCCCAGCTGCAGCATCAAGCTCTTGCAAACCAGGAGGCGCCGTTGGTGCGCTGTAGCTCGGTCCATCGACCTCTCCCTCCAGCACAGCAGTGCGTTTTGGGCTCATACCCTGAAGATCGGGATCGATCATGCCTGTTCTTTTAGCGGCTTAGTCAGGGGTTTACAGAGAGGCCATGGCAGAGCACACGTCGAATTTTCCACTCTTACGGCTTGTTCGCTAGCAGTCACTTCCGAGTTGTACAAATTGCGAAGTCTACTAGCCAGTGCGGCAGTATCTTACAGACTGCATAAGGATGGGCGAAAGGCCCCTTCACATGTTGGCTCAGTCATCAGACTTAAACCAAAAACAGCGTGGCACATCAGCATGGTTCATCATGATCCACACCAACAGATTCCTATTCTTAACGAGAACCTAATTATTAGGAAACCAAAGGAGACTCGAGGGGTGGGGGTGGGGGTAAGGAGAACACACATAGGCACATACACAGCTGCACATGGACAGAGAGAGAAAGGAAGAATGTGGGGCAAGTGGCAAGGAAGCCTTCGAAGTATGGGTTTTCGGGGTCGACTGCCAGCTACATGGTACCGTCTACATCTGATCTTAGACCAAACGGTAGCTCCGAAAGAAAGTAGCTGTGCCAGCTGTTGGACTGAGTTTGCCGGCGGGGGCGTGGCAGTGCGCACGGTCGGAGCCTGTCAGGATAGCAGTCTGTAAGACCGCTTGCATGCCCCCAGTCACCTGCACTGCCTGACAAATCCCTCATGTCTCTGTGCTGGGGAGGCAGCCGTGGGCATGTCTGTTGGCTGCACCTCAATGGCAGAATGATTGCCAAGAGATCAATGTCTTGAAACTCCCACAGTGGCCAGAACCAGAATCGTGAGAGAAGCTCTGTAAACTCACACTGCGCGTGGTGCAGAGACCCAGGTGAGGTCCCTTTGTGCCAAAAAGTAGACCTGCATGTATCATTTCACTTGTATGTAGCTGCCTTCCTCGCTTGGAGCGGCTGCACCCGAACACGACAACAGTGAGAAATAACCACATCCCTGCACTGAGCTCCTTACAGGAGGTGCCTGATAGGGGCCGCCTGGAGGTGCAACCTCCCGGGATTCCGATGGAGGAAAAAGAAAGGCCTGCCTTCGGTCTGTGCCAGTAAGCCCTGCGCCGAGGCCGCAACGTCAGCCATGCCGCCTATGTCGAAAGGATTGCTGCCGCCAAGGTCCTCAGATCCGCACGAAAAAAGATGCCAGGAACCTGCGAGATCAAGGCTCGTGGAAGGAACCTCAAGTCGCGCTTCTCCGATATGCAGAATGAATTCTAGGAGCATCAACGCACGGAGCCCCTCAACCCTCACCGTTGCAAACGCGTACGCCGTGACAGGGGTGCAGCCCAGGTGGCAGCGAAGGGGTTGGAACCTGGAGCACCGAAGGGATTGGCACCTCCGCTGCAGGGATCACTGCTAACTTGACCCGGTGCTACGTACTGTACCAAACGTTCCCTCAACTCTGCTACCGGTGCAAACAGTACCATGCCAATTTCCCTGTTTCTCTCTAGTCTGTCATGTTACTCTGTGTGACACGTAATCTTGGACTCTCACTGCATCGCAAATCGGGCGAGGCTTCTGCGTAAAGTCCATGCGCAATTTAACTTGCAGACAAGGCTGAACTACGACTATGCCAGTTGTCCCTCTCACAAGTCCAGCTCAGCAGCGAAGCAGAGGCGAGCCCCTATTTAGCTGCTAGCTGGCAGCTATTTCGGAAGAGGCTACAACGAGACAAGGTGCTGCTGGTACCAGGACAACTAACATGCAGACATGCAGTATCTGATCTACCTGCGTGGAACGGTCAATGACAAGCATAGACCCTCAGTGATGGAAAGTCAACTCAACTAAGTAGTTGGAATTTTCACCACCCCTGAATCCTCATGCGAACCTCCACCTGCGCGATCACCTTCCCATGCCCGGGATTCTCCACTGAACTGCTTTTTTTTCAACGCAGCTCGCACGAGGGATCATGAAACCAGTTCCCGGGTGTGATTGTCGACTTTGTCGACTTTCTTTGCACACAACAACGATTCTCTGTACATGCAGGGAGCTCTTCTCGGGCCAGGGCAGTCGTCAAACCTTTCCTCACTTCACTGCAGAATGGTTCCGTGCAGCTTCTCAGCATGCATGCTGCAATAGGCAGAGTAATCGCTGCAGCAGTTGCCATGCTTCTGGCATGATGGGTCGCACTGACAGTCGTTACCCTGCCTGAAGCCAATGCAGCCGAAAATGGCACAGCTGCCGAGTGGCTCCTTCGGGAGGTGGCAAGTTGCCTCGTAATCCGCACAGCAGTCTCCCCTCCTAGCACATTCATCGTTGCACTGGCACATCGCTGCTGGGCTGAAGGAGTCACAGCCAAGCTCTGCGCACGAGCCCGGCCCGTGTTGCGGGGCTCGGATCGGTCTAGAAGAGCAGTGTGCTGCAAAGTCCGGGCAGCAGTTCTTGTGTCGCAAACACTCGGAGTCGCATTGACAGTCATTGTGGGCATCGAATGGCACACAGCCGTAAGCAGCGCAGGATGCCTTCACCGAGCCGGAAGAAGCACCAGTAGCTTCAACTCCGGTGCCGGTGGCGGCACAGGTTGCTCGGTAGTCGCTGCAGCAGCTGCCATGATCAAGGCATGCTTCGTTGCACTGGCAGCTCTGCGCCTGATCGAAAGCGCCACAGCCATAGCTCTTGCAAGAGCCGCTGCTCGCTTGATGTGGGCAAACAGAACGGTAGTCTGCACAGCAGTCGTCATGTTGCGTGCAAGAAGGATTGCACTGGCAGGTCTGACCGTCCACATAGAGCTCCCTGCAGCCATAGCTCTTGCAAGAGCCACCACTCGCTTGACCTGGGCAGACAGTGCGGTAGTCTGGACAGCAATCGTCGTGCCGCTTGCAGGAGGGGTTGCACTGGCAGTTCTGACCTTTTACATAAAGCTCCCCGCAGCCATATGCCCTGCAAGATCGTGTTTCGGTGCTCTCAGCGCTCGTCGTGCCACAAGATTCTGCGAAGTCGTGGCAGCAACTGTCATGGAGAGTACAATCAGCATTGCACTGACAGGGCCGTTCGGGCTCGAAGTCGCTGCTGCAGCCGCGAGTCGCGCAGCTTTCGCTGTGAAATGGGCTCGAGTGCACGACAGGCTTCCGGTGTTGCGGGCGCGGCGGGCGCGGCGGCCGTGAAGTGGTCTCGGTCTTTGACTCGAAGCCTCCCTCAACGACCACCGTCGTCCGAAATTGTCCCGCGGAGTCGAAACATTCGGTGCTAAAGTCTGAGCAACAGTCTTCGTAGCGATCACAGCCCGGGAAGCACTGGCACCGTGCACCGCTCCTGAACACTGGGATGCAACCCTGATCCTTGCAGAGTTGTGCTGCAGCGGAAGCAGCGAGTACGGCCAGTGCACAGCGGACCGCCATAGCAACTTCTACGCACCCCAACCTGACGAACAGCTAGAAAATCGCTAAGAGATCCAAGCTTGCCTTATTGTCGCTGACCCACCGTGGCTTGGGCTCTAGCCAAGGCGTCGGGCGAAGGTCTCCATTTGTCTCCATATCACAGGCTTCATCTGAACTTGGCAGTGACAGCTTCCGAAACCCCACAGAGAATGACCCGAAATCCGAAAACGATCATTTCAGCGACTACACCCAAAGCTTACGGCCTTGATACATCTGACATAAGAACGGATTCCTGCCTGGTGCACCAAAGGGATTCGCACCAGCGGCACCGCCCGGTGGAGTCTGAGCGCTCTTTGAGATTTCAAACCACTGGGACAACAGCAAAGGCTGGTCGGCGCTCAGACGGCGACACTCACAGCAAGGCGGATAAGGCAGGCGATGAGGAGTGAAGAAAACAAAAGACCCAGAAAATACTACTTGCTGCCTTCTTTAGTTGGAGAGGATTCTTGTTCTTTTGTCTTGGCAAAGCAACTTTTAGGGCTCAGAGTGTAGCTCAACACACTCAAGTTATAATGATGTGTGCACCTGCTACTCATGGTCACCAGAAGATGCATCTAAGCAAACATACGTGCGTGCCGCACATCATCCGTACATACGCATGCACTGCCGATGCGCAGAAGTGCCCTAAGCCCATCCTACGACCTAAACTAAACATCAAACAGCAGTAGGGGCGCCACGAACATTTGCGAAAAATCCGGTGGGAACTTCGCCTGCCATGGCTTTTGGGGAAGCGCTGGAGCGACCAGAAAGGCTCTTGAAGATTCTAGGTCATAGTATGATATGACATACATCATAAAGCCATGTAATACAAAACAGTACTGTAATATGAAAACAGGACAAGGTGATACAATATGATGAAAAATGAAATAATGTAAAAGAATGTATAAAAGTGAAATCATGTACATAATGCAATATGAATATGAGAACGACTGTCGCTGTCAACCACAAGCCTCAGGGTTCAAGCAAGGCAGATCTTGGGCCCCCTTTGGTGCCTTCCCCTTTGCCACATTGATGAGGTAGCCGGTCAGCTTAAACAAGTAGTCTACCTCACAAAGCAGAGCGTGGAAAGCTGCCACCCCGAGTTGTGATGCCATGTGTCACTATCACAAGCGTCCAAGGGGCGTAGATCTGAGTGACGATGTACGCACGTCCACGAAAGGGACTCCTGAGCGGACCCACAAAGGCACAAAAATCACTGGTAGCCAGCAGCACTCTGACGGCACGCTCCGTGATGCCAACAGTAAGCGGAGGTCTGGCATGAGGGCTGTGTTTCCTACGAGTTACGTATTCTTGTGGTCCAGGAAGGCATGAGCCGGCTTCGAACCCTTGACCCCCGACCCGGCCCAGAAAGCTCGGAAGAGCCGAGATGAAGTCCCAGTGGTTCAGGTCACGGCTTATCGAGCACCCGAAGAGGCACTGCCAGCATGTCGAAGTAGGATGAAGCCCTGAGCTTGGGAACGCTTCAAGGGTGCTGTCTCAGTAGCTGCTCACACTCATTGAGGCAGATGCCACCATGATTTCAGCCATCATTCGGCGGCAAACTTCTCTGCCAACCGACACTCTGTTTCGCAAGCTTTCTCAAAAAAACTCTTTATCTCAGCAGCTACCAGTACATCGCCATTGCCAAAGCAATTTGTCCTGGACCAACGGAGGCCCTCGCGACCAGAAGGAGCACACGGTAAGTTCCACGCACCCTTGTGCTAAGGCTGCTATAAGGAATATTGCGACAGAAACCCAAACGGCGGCTGGAAAGCTGCGCAGAGTCTAGACCTTGACTTCGCGAAAGCCCAGCAGGTCTAGTCTAGCATGTTGGAAATGCCGAGATTTGACTGAGGCCCTTGCATCATCCCACTTAGCAGGCCCCACCGCCTCAGCCCCAACTGCTCTCCGAGGTTCGTGTTTTGCAGAGGCTTGGCAGCTTACAGTGGCAACACAGCACCGCAACCTCAGAACTGGGGCAGTGGCCCCACCCAGCCCCTGTGGAAGCAGTACAGGAAAAAGGCCACCAACCTCAGCTCCACACTTCTACGCTGCTGCCGGTTTGGCTCTCGGCGAGCTGCAACTTCGCGGCTCACGCCCTACAAGGTCTGCCAAGCACGCTCATGCCACGTTAACCTCCACTACAATCCGTCTCCGGGAAGGCGTAATTTTTAACGCGCGGTTAGCAACCCCAAACATCATGAGGGGGGCAGCTAAATTCGGAATGGTCTTGGTCTTCCTCACAGACTTCTGGACTTGCGGTGCCTTGCAGAAATGTCGTTTAGGTGCTGATGCTGCAGGCCCCGACTTATCCACGTCTCATGGCTTCGTCTCTAAGTGACTGGCACCGGTCGCTTCATCTTTTGCAGAAGCGGGAACTTGGCGCCGGGAGATGCGGGGCGGGGGGGCTGTGAATGGCACAGGAAGATGGAAAGAGCTGGACGGCAAAAGCAAAAGTGGAGGATCTTTCAATTGGTGCCTGCACTCTTGACACAAGACATCAGAGGTAGCCGCCTTGTCCGTGAAGAAACTGTCAGAGGCCTGCGACTCAAGAAGCCGTCATGATCTTGATTCGGCTTCGATGCGTTTGAACCCTAAACCCTTTTGCATCCAGGACTCTTGGAACCCTAAACCCTAAACCCCTAAACCCCTAAACCCCTATTCATAATTAATTCGCCCCTGTGTTGTATGTGGAGCAAGGATCCCTGCGTCAGTCTCGCCTGGATCGTCCGACGACCGCTTCATAAACCCCTAAACCCCTAAACCCCTAAACCCCTGCCTTCTTCTTCGGCTGCCCAGCTCCCGCCCCCATGAGGGTGGCGAATGGATCTCGGCACGCCACCAGGGGATGGGTGCTGCAGGCACTCGGTGCATAATTGAATGCGATAGCCGCTAGCTCAGAAGCCCATGGGGACTGCGGTCTTTTTTCACCGGTTGCCTCAGCCAACCTCCAAAATTCTCTCCCCGGCGCTACTGGCCAGCTGTTTGCAGTGCACACTCAGCACCAGAAAGAGCTCCTTCAGGGCGACGGCCGAGCCCACCACCGCGACTAAGCGGCCCAAAGCCTGCGCAGCATTCCAGGGCAGGTTCCTACTCTGGGTTCTTGTTAAGGGATTTAATTTAAGTTACCATAATAGGGATCTATAGTAAATAATATGGTTTCCTTACTATGGTAACTTAAATTAAATCCCTTAACAAGAACCCAGTACTTGGCCCTCCATGTCAAGCCAGGCGGCTGAGCCGAAGGACGACAGGTAGGCCACCAGCATGCCCAGTTGCCATGCACCACCTTCGCTGCACACCAACACTTCCAAGCAACGAAGCTAGAAGCGCAACAGCTACACTCGTCCACAAGATCCTGGTTGAAGAGAACTTGGTTGTTATTGCAACACGACGACGACGACGGCCATCACGACCACAACAGCAAAGGCCGCGACGGCCACGCTTTCTACTACTGTTGTTATGGACAAAATCCAGCACTGGCCAGAATCAAAAATAATAATCCCCCTAGTTTAGAGCGACGACCACTACACTAACTACACCGCTACCACAACGACAACTACTGCTATAGCAATCCTACTCATGCTGCTACTCCTGTTGCTTCGGCGCAGGCCACTCTTACTACCATGTCTCCCAAGCAAGACAACATCTGCTTTCGTATTCCTACACCTAGAATACCTAGAATCCTAGAAGCACCATCAACAACATCACTGCCGGCACGTGTAGATACATACACATATCATACATACATACATACATACATACATACATACATACATACATACATACATACATACATACATACTCATACATACACTAACACATTCACTCACACTTATACATACACTCATACATACATACGCCCATACATACATACATACATACATACATACATACATACATACATACATACATACATACACACATCCATACATACATACATACATACATACATACATACATACATAAATACCTGATACAAAGACCATTCACTTATACTCAAGCGCATAGGTCTGGCTTGCAGGCTTGAAACATTTGCAAATACATGTAGAAATTTAATTTCATATATATGTATATATATATACACACACATGTACACTTATTCGGTCGTGCAGGTGCAAACATGTACGCAACTTGCTACATGTATGCAGATAGGGTAATTACATGGTTCAAGGTGCACACAGCGTCTCACATGCACCCCGTCTTTCCGCCGATCTTACACCGGCTGCCTGTACCATTACGAACCTTAAGGGCCACCTACACCTTTGCAACCCTACGTTTCTCGAAGGCCCGAACTCAAGGAAGGAAATCGAGTGTTTGGCGACATCGCGAGCCAGACGTCGTCAAGATCGAAGCTTTTTGGGCTCAGCCGAAGCTGGTCATACGTTGACACCGATGCATCAGCAAAGGCCCTTACTTTTTGTGTCTGCTATCAACTACATGTATATGTATGTGTGCATGTGTGAATATATATATATATATGTACATATGTATATGTATATGTATGTATACGCACTCACAGTTCCGTATGTGCTTGCTGTTGCGTTTGCATTTGTTTGCGTGTCTGGCTAGTGTATGCATATATTTTTCATGTCACATGTGCTTTTGAATTGATGCATGCTTACACATACGTACTTGATAGACAAGCTAGTAGGTTCCAAATACTTGACACAAAAGACGGGCAAAGGGCACTCGTGACCCAAGGCATCGCAACAACGCAAACCCCAAACCCCAAAACCTTGCACCCTTGACCCCATAAACCCTAAACCCTAATACCTAAACCCTAAAGCCTAAACCCTAAGCCTTAACTGCTAGGTGGAATAAGGTGCTCAACAAAAGAAACCCTAGAGCCTGAAACCTGAACCCTAAACCGCAAATCCTGGAGCCTGGCCTTGCCAGGAGTGGTTTCGCCAAGGATCCTGCACCTCGCCGCTCACGAATCTGTCACTTCGCTCAAAGGCCCACGGATTGCGGAGAAAGGTAGCGGACATGGGTATGGGGTTGAATAGTCCGGATTTTTTGAAAATATTTCGGCTGTTTTCGGCTGCTGGACTAGCAACCTGCATTGATGATGCAGTGTGCCGGCTCTTTTGGCTTCCCATGCCCAGCAGTGCAGCGTTTGCCGCCACATACTTACGGCGTTCATGACCGAGTCATGCGGAGCCAGCCGAACACTAAGCCCGCAACGCAATCCTCACAGACTTCCCGCAGATGCACAAAACCGGGACATGCGGTGTTGTTCGTCCCCCGACGCCAGGAGCTGGTGCCAAACCTCGCACTGCGGCAGGTGCCCTGTGGGTATTGCGTTGGAACAGAACGCGCTTCCTTGCGGATCGTTGGTGAGAAGGAAGGGATTTGTTTGTTGAAGGTGTGCGACACCTTGTTAGTTGGTCTTTCGGGCTGAGTGTCCCATGCCTTTGGGCCCCTGGCCTTATCTACAGTATGTTGAATGCGTTTGAAGAAAGGCGGTTGCCGACTTCGCGACGAAGGTGTGCCCATTGTTCCGACAGGCGCGCCTCGTTCGTAAGCCGACGAGCGGATGGAGCCAGTACTCAGTACATCAGCTTTGTGTCCACGTGATGGTTGGTTGCCTCTGCAGAGCAACCTTGAATGCAAAACTCCTTGCCGAAAGCTCAGTGAGTTAAAGGTGGCTTGCTTGCTAAACTTGTGTCAACATGGCAAGAAGGCACACAGCACGCTAAGACCTTGACTTTGTGCATGTCAGACAGGCGCATGCAGCAGCGCACTATCACTGGCACTCCACGGAACCGCAAACCCTCGTTACGAACAGCAAAACGAGCATGCAGGACGCCACAACCTCTTTTTGCGGTTATACCATTCCGAAAATCCTTCTGCAAGCCATACCCCCCGCACAAAAAGACTCAATAGAATCTATATCCAATCAAGCCTAAACCCATAGAAATCCCAAGAAAACAACCCTCTAGACGCCTAACCATGATTTCCTAAACCCCTGAATTCCGATATCTCCAGACATGCCTAAACGTCTTAACCCCAAATCCCTTTTAAGCCCCCAAGTCCCTAAATAAATCCTGGAACCCCTAAACCCTAAACCCTGAACCAGAAACCATATAAAGGGAGCCTGGAACTCTTCAATAACATTTGAATCCCTAACTAAACCCTTAAACCTTAAGGTCCCTGATAGTAACCCTGTAGCCCTGTAGCAACCCGTTATAGTATCCCGTATAGTGGCCCTTATAAGAACCCTGAAGGTAGTCTTCATAGTAACACCCGTCTCGTAGCCCTCATTAGTAACCCCTCTGGTCCTTATTAGTAACGCTTCTAACAATCCCCACTAGTACGGCTGATGATATAAATCCTGCATTCCCCATTATAAGGAAGACACCATAATTCCCATAGTTTAGGGTCTCTAAGGTAAGGCAGGATTTATATCATCAACAGAAGCCCTCAGGGTAAGCTACGCCGCTCTGCGCGAGGAACTGGAGAAGCGGCGCCTCTCCGAGAAGACCGCCGAGGCACGGTCCTTCGGACGGCTGTCTGGGTTAAGTTGATGATGGGGCGGAGAACCTCGGGGCCTTAACAATTTAAGGAAGAGGGTTTGGGGGTATATTATACTACAACTATAATAAGGACCACCC
>CAJNDV010029113.1:53618-71760 GCA_905221635.1 Symbiodinium sp. CCMP2456 | reverse complement strand
TACATACGTACATACATACACTCATACATGAACTCATACATACAATCAACATACACTCATACACTCATACACTCATACATACAATCATACACTCATACATACACTCATACACTCGTACATACAACAATACATACATACATACATACATACATACATACATACATACAGACAGACATACCTACATACATACATACATACATACATACATACATACATACATACATACATACATACATACATATATGTATATACCCACATGTCACATGTATGTATGTATGTAGGTTATGTATATGTGCGTATGTATGCATATATATATATATATACACATGTGTAGAAGTTGAGAAGTTGGTGATCTTCTTCTTCGTGCTGTCCCGAGCCTTCGTGGCGCCAAGCTTCGCTCCACTGCCTGCGAAGGTACAGGGCAAAGCCCACCACGGCCAGGCCCATTCCTCCCAGGGGTTCAGGGTTTAGGGTTTAGGGTTTAGGGTTTAGGGTTTAGGATTCCTCCCAGGAATCACCAGGGGTTCAGGGTGTGGGGTCTACGCTCTCGCAACTTGGACTCCGCCAGACGAGGTCTCTCAGTCCAGAAGCACTTTGACTAAACACTACTGGGAGTTTAGGATTTCAGCTGCAAGGTTCAGGGCCTATGGGGGAGCTTTTTGTTTGCCTCCCACCTAGCAAGGCTGAGGGTTTGGTTTTTTGTTCTGACATCTCTTTCCGACTGCGTGGAAGTACATACTGACGGAGAGCCCTAAGCCCCTAAGGCCCTATTGGTTTGGTTTTGACTCGCGCAACTCGGGCAATGCAGGCGAGGATGGTTCGGTGCCAGAAACACAGTCTGTGCTTTCCTTCCAGCCACCAAACACGCAACGACACAGAGCTACATGCGGAACGACTGCACAGCTTTCAACCAAAAATAACCACCTGGTGGAGGCTGTCGTTAAAATGAAACTCGGCGCCCTCACTTGCACAAATCCTTCAGCTCACCCGGCGGAGGGCAAGGCTTGAACTTCTCGCCAGCACCGAAGGTGAACTTGCATGCGGCCTTGCCAGCAACTCGGCCAAACACGACGCAGTCCAGCAAAGAATTGCCACCCAGGCGGTTGTTGCCGTGGATGCCACCAGCCGCCTCGCCAGCAACGTAAAGTCCAGGAATGACCTTGCCCGACTTCTTATCAATGCACTCGGCGTCCACGGTGCACTCGAGCCCACCCATGCAGTAGTGGATCACGGGAGTGATGATCGCCACGTAGAAGGGTTCGGTAGGCACCTTCGAGCCATCGATGATGTTGTGGAAGAACTTCTTGCCGCTGCCCGTCTTGCCGCTGGGCTCGTCCCAAGTCTTGCCGGATGGGTAGGCCGGAAATGGCCCATTTTCAGGGTCCTTCTCCTGCTTCTTTGCCGCCTCGAAGTGCTTCTGGTGGGCATCCACAATCCTCTGCAGAGGGACGCCCATGTCCTTTGCCAAGTCCTCGCCGGAGGCGTAGAACTTCATGACACCACGGCCGGTGTAGTGCTTGGCGTGCCAGATGATCTCATCGGCTGCAGCCTTGTTCAAACACAGGCGGAAGGGCGGCTTGTTCTTCCACATCTCTCCAGTGACATAGTCGCGTCGGCCCAACTCGTTGCAGAAGCGGTTGCCCTCGGCATCCAGGACGATGCCTCCAACACCTCGGAGGGCCTCTGCGGCCAAGAACTTCACCTTGGCATCGGGATCGTCCGGCTTCACCAGACCGGTTGGGTGCACCTGGACCCACTCGAGGTCAATAGTGGCTGCACCGATGGCCTCTCCCATCTTGATGGCATCACCGGTGCAGTGCTCGCCGTTGGTGGTGGGGAGGTGGAGCAAGTCTGGCCGGTACGTGGCCAAGAGGGAGTCGGCGCCGAAGTCGGCGCCGAAACCGCCGGAGGCTAGGACCATCGGGCCGAACTCCTTGACGGTCTTGCCGGCCTTCTTGTACTCGCAGCCAACCACAGTTCCGGCATTGACGAGGAGCTTGTACACCTCCGCCTTCGTCACGATGCGAGCTCGGTTGGTTTTCTCGGCAACCTTCTCCAGCATCTGGATCAACGCATAGGTGATGGTCATTCCTGGGAAGCGCTCCTTGCCTCGGTGCGTGCGGGGCTGGGAGTGCCCTCCCAGGCGCGCGACGAGGGAGAGATCGAGGTCGAACTTGTCCACGAGCCAGTCAACATCCGCAGCGCTGTTGGCGCACAGCACCTTGGCAAGCTCCGGCTTCTTCGCGCCGCCTTTCAGCGTGTCGGCAATGAAGATTTCCGCTGTGTCCGGGATGGACTTTCCTTTCTGCGTCTTGGTCCCAGCACCGTTGATGCCACTGGTGGCCTTCGTGCTGTTCCCTCCGCAGAAGGAGGACTTGTCCAACAGAATGGTGCGGCCTCCAAGCTCCACCACGGTGTTGGCGGCGGACATGCCTGCCAGGCCGCCGCCGACCACGATCACCTGATTGGCCGGGAAGACTGCAGCCATGGCGACGAAGTTGCAGCGAAGAGAAGGAATCGTACAGCTTGATGCTGAAAGGGCTTGAGCCAAAATGCCCCTTTAGGGTTTCGACTGTCGCAACTCGCACAAGGCAGGCAGGGATTTAGGACTTCGGCGTTTGGGGGGACTAGCATCACTGTCAAAATAGTTGTGGACCGCCACAGGACAGCAATGCTACTTTGTAGCACCCAAGCAGTGGCACATTCCTTCGCATTGCTTGCAGCAGGAGCAATCTTTGAGATGGAGTCGTCACCGTCGTTGCAGCAGCTGTCAACACCATGAGATTTGCTCACGGCCGTTCGTATCAAACTGACTGCAGAACAGTAGCGGTAACAACAGTAGCAGCAGCAGTAGTGGTTGCTTACAGTTCACCTGCATTTACAAACAGGGATGGGCGGATGCGCTCCAAGTCAACAGGTTTCATGCCCACCTCCACACAGCAGAACTCGCAGAGGTCGCACTAAGAGCGCCTGCAACCATAGAACCATCTGAGAAGGGCTCTCGCAACAGCTGTCGAAGCTGTGAAAATCATCCCAGCACTGTGGGTTGCCGGGGTGGCCTCTGCCACAGCAGAGCCTGTAAGTGTAGCCGCCCTGCCAGCAAGCCGGGTTGCCCTGTGCCTTCTCCTCTGAAAAAAAGAATCGCACAGACGCCGAAAGTCGAAGGTGATCCAGGGCCCAATCGACCAGCCAAGGTGCCAGCAGGTGGCAAAGCAGGCCTCCCACCAAGGCCCCGATAAGGAAAACACAAATGGTAAGAGACAGCTGCATGCTGGGAGCTAGAAGCACGTCCGCCAACCAAAGCCGCTGCAGGCGGTACTCGTAGTGGCATGCGTCACACCGATAATAGGACCGTGCGTTGCAAGAGGCTGCGCGCCAGCTGTTCAGACATGAGACATGCACGAAGCGCATGCTCCCCGTGCACTTGCACGGGCTAAAGAGACGCCCGGTCTCAGCTGTTTCCGCTGTCTCGAAGCAGATTCGGCAGCAGGGCGCCGTACCATCTGGTGCTTGGCTTGCCTGCCCTACTGGTTCTGCTTCGTCCGCTGCCACTGTGGCGGGCTGTGGCTCCGTCGGGGGCTCTGCCGCCTCTGGCTGACTTGGTGGTTCCTGCGTTGCAGGCTCTGCATTCGCTGCACGCTCCCTCCAAGCCGCGGCACGCTCCTGCCGCACCCGCGCAAGGTCGTCCAACTCTGCAGGCTCGGCCATAGCGCAAGTGTTTACACACTCGTATAAGGAGAGCCTTGAGCCAAGTCTTGCCAAACCTCTTCCAAAGACAGCTCAAGAAAGCAAAGACCACACTCTGGCTGAGGACAGGGCTCTCCATACCCGCCTCAGTTGCTGGAGTGCAAGCAACCTGCATTCTTGTCTATATGGGGACCTTCTGTCTCTGGCGCGTTAAGTCTCAAGCCCGAATGAGCCTCACTTCACCACCATCGACAAGTTAGACAGCAAGAGCAAGAGCAATTGCAAATAGCAACGAATGCTAAGAAACGAGTAGACAGACACCCAGAGAGACAGACGGCAATGCAAACACACTGCTAGGGAGTTACTAACTCACACCAAGACTAAACACTCATACCGAAGTGGGGTGACAAGATAATCATCATCATAATCAGCATCACCATCATCGCGATGCCCACTGTGGTGTTGTAAAGTCGCTTGCTCATGCCCACCCTGAACCCGTTTGCAGCAGGCTTCTCTCGCCCGGAACTGCCGCTGCTTCACGGCGACGGCAGCTCCCGGCGAGAGAAGCCACCCTAAACCCTAAACCCCGAGCATTACACCCGAAGCAAAGCCCCAGCAATCTGCTGGGCAGTCGACCTGGCCAGCACCGCCTGTCAAAGAGCGGGCTGTTGGAGAACTCCATGCTCGAAGATATTTTGGCTCCCACATGGCAACATCAGCACGCTGATACCGCATCGCAGGCATCATGTCCCTCTCGACCTACCTGAAGTGACTCAGAGTCGCTCCAGTCAGGATGAAACAGAAGGCAGCTAGCAAGGTCAGGCGCAGCAACTATGCCACAAACGCAGTTTAAAGGCAGCAAGCAGTGCAAAAGCTACAACAGCGCACAACTGCTCTCATAGCACCAGGCTCACCAGCTCCTCACATGCAGAACTCAACTCACTACTACGGCAAGAGCAGCAGTGGTCTGGAGACATTCACGTCAGCTGTCGAGGCAGTACTAGCCAGAAAGGTGGCGCACACCTTGTCCCCAGAAGCAGTTGAAGATATCTTCAAGCATACAAACAATATGTGGTAATATATGTTACTTATCATGATATATGACACTGTATACTTCTGTAGCACTTTATACATATATTTATTTATTTATTTATATATATATATATACATATGTATGTAATGATATACGTATACTAATAGATTATCATGTGTAATATCCGTCTATCTATCTATCCTTCTATCTATCTATCGAGAAATGAACAAAACCCCGACCCGCCTGGAGGCGTGGAAAAGTCCCCGCCCATCCTGCAAGGATCACATGAGCAATGAGCAGAAGGCCGTTTCAGTTGCTCAAGAATTTGGGTGTACGCAAAAGTCTCAGTTTTCAAGTGGTCGAGAATTTAGGACTTGGGAGGCACGAATCTGTAGCTACCCAGTAAGTTCGTATTTAAGTACCATGCAGAGGAGCATGCAGACACACAGGCTCAGCGGAAGTGGCGAGCAGAGCCAGGAAAGGGTGCAACCCTATCTACAGCGAGTGGAACTGCTGAAACCGTGAAACCGCTTCAGGAAAAATCGGAGTGAGAAAGTACGAAGGGTCAGGCTTCGCAAAGATACGGCAGGGGACGGAGGAAGGTCAAGCTTCCTGCATCAGAAAGTCGGCATAATATCACTAGTCCCTGAACCTACATGACAATGCTGAGTCGACGGCAGCTGCTTCATCAGCTCCATAGGATCCTGCCCCAATCCATTGGTCAGAATTCGCTACGCTAACATACAAGTCCGATCACTGCACGTCAACCTAGCAAGAGCACGGTGCACGCACAAAAAACAAAGAAGGTCCCAGGCATGCTTCTCTGCACATGTCTCCCATGAAAAAATAAGTCTACAGTACATGCTTGGCGCGGCCTGCTCCTCGTAAGGGGATTTCGGTGCCTGGCGGAAGAGCTGCCCCATCTGCCCAACATGTTGGCTTCGAACCCCGGAAATCTGAAGACTACCGCTTGAGGCAGCAAAGCAAAAATGATGTGGGCGACAAGACGGCTCCAAGCTGTCCCTTCAAAGAAGAAGCCTTTCAGCATAGAAACACCATTTTCGACAATGAATCTTTGCGGAACCCATGAGACCGGCTGCAAGCGCAGCTGCTTCCACAGCATCAGCTGCCAACACACTTGACAGAAGCTCAGCATTGTAGCCGAGCCGACACCGAGTGCTGGCTTGCCAGTTGGGTCCGTGAGCTGATGGCTGAGCTGCCTCAAACCCCAAACCCAAAAGGCCCTAAACCTTTTTTTACACAGGCTTGATTGGAGCTCGCCCGGCCAATGTCCCTCGTAGCACATCGCACTCGTGGCGAGATGCCCAAGGCTAAGTACGCACAATCCTCATGATTTTACGAGCTAATCAACCTAAAACCTAAAATCAAGTACCTGATCCAGAGCTGTGGTTCTCTTGTGTCTTCTCGGACTGCGGTGCTGCGGAGTCCGAAAGACCAAGGATAACACCGCCTCGTCTTCGAGATGCTCCTTTTGGTTCTGATGCCAGCTGACACTTCCTCTAACGGAGTACCGGATTACATCCCGCTGGGCTGGTCGAGAAGCTTGACCTGGTGAATGGCTGGTTCATTCGCATCCTTCCCGAACAAGCGGCCGAACATCGCTCCGTATGGCAAGGGTGCCTGGACACGCCGCAAGCTTGCTACTCATCAAATGATGCCAGGCACAATCCAGCAGCGTGATGGTACAGAGTCTTTCTTCTGGTTTCAGTCACGCTTGAAGTGAGGATATATGTGCCACTTGCGAGCACGCCCAACTTGAGACCGAAGTCGGCAAGCCTGTCTGTAAGGACACTGCCGGCATGCCGCAACAAACGGGAAAATGGGGCGGGAAAACCGTGACCCTTCAGGCACGTGGACTTTAAACCCATCCAGAAGAGAGGCCCCTGAACCTTGCACCCTAAAATCCCTGAACCCCAAACCCCAGAAACCCTGAGCCCTAACCCAAACCCAATAAACCTGCAGAAATCGCCTGGGAGCCTTTCGCACGATCTTTGCCTTCGGCTCGGAGGCCCTGCCAGGGCGCGTATGTGTGCGTGTGTGTGTATATATATATGTATATGTATATTTTAGGTTTAGGGTTTAGGGTTTAGGGTTTAGGGTTTAGGGTTTAGGGTTTAGGGTATATATATATATATGTGTGTGTGTGTGTACGTATGTATACGCTTGTGCGCGCGTGGGTGTTGTATGCATGTGTGTGTATGCGCACGTGTGTATAAGAATACTAACATGCAAAGGATAAGAATTATTCATGCAAGACTGCGAATATAAGTATAAATACAACTACAATTATACGAAAACAATAATCAAAACTTAATCATCGTGATAATAGCAGAAATAGAACTAATAAGACTACGAAGAACAAGAAAAACTGATCGTCATCATACGGATAATAAGACTAGTACTGTCAATTGTAACATCAGTAACTTCCATAAACGGAACCAAGACATACGCAACAGCGCACGACACAGATACTGGAATTCGAGATCCGGCAAGAACTGGCGGGAGACTCCATTAGCCCGATAACCCAAGCAGTGGTGCAGGAGATCAGGTCTGGGGTTCCTACCATTGTCAGTATCAATATTCATACTACTCTCAAAAACTCATGTACGATTACTACTTCTATGAGTTTCATTGTCCTTCGTATTGATGCCCTCCTTATTGTGCACAGCTCTGGGTCCGGTCGACGGCACAGCCGGCCCAGCCTATCCTACCCGACGAGGATACTCTTGGCTAAGGCTCCGGGCAGCAGTTCTGAACTATGATTTAGAGGGACCCTTTGTAAGGGGGGATAGCACCTAGAGTTTGTCAGCAGCATCTGCTGGCTGGATAGCAAGGCGTGTTAAGCGTTAGCAAAGGCTGGCAAGCCTTAGAAGAGCTTAACAAGCCTTAGCAGTTGGTCTGTCCGTGAAGATTGCGATCGGCGTGACACAGTGTGCAGACGGTTCAGATTCTCGAGCCTACTGAGACTGAGGCTGTGGAACGAGAATTCAGGCAGTCGGCCTGTGCGGCACCACGGCCGCTCCTGCGAGACTGCCCAGCCTCGAGTTGAAGTCAATATATGATGAAAATTATAATATGTAACTGTAGACTGGAAGTGTACTGATACGTGATCATATTAGTAATGATGGTAACAAGTAATAATCATCGAACCTCCCAGAATTGCTATTCAAGGACAGGCCCGTGACACCATCTATCTTGACTGCAAAAGACAAAGACACCCAAAAACCCGCGGCCCAAGAATTGCCCTGTAAAGCCAGATCAGATGCTGATAAGGCCACCTCCCTGCGGGACCAATCTGTACGCGTTGCTTGGTTGTGCGGCATCGTCCACGGCTCAATCACCAGAGGCTAGGCAGAACCCTTCCGGTAAACAGCCACCTATACAGCAGTGCTTCCGCAGAGCTCCTACATCTGCATCTGCGCCACTCTGATTTACTCCAATATACACATATATACACCCTAGAAATGAATTTTGGGGCCGATGGCGCCGTGGAAGAATGTGAGTCGCCGAGGCCGGAGGCCGTAGAAGCGAGCTTCTACAGAAGCGGGGGGCGGATCGCCAAATGTCGCATGCCAGACTGCGAGATCCTAAACCCCAAACCGCAATCGCCTGTTGCAAGATCCAACCCGTGCTGAGGAATCTCCCACGAGAAGCCCTGATGTGGGCAGACCCAAAGCCCCAAAGAGATGCACAAAGCCTGTAGTCAGAATACCAGCGTCGAACGGTCACATGAAACAAACTCCCGGGATCCTGACCCTTACTGCACACGCCCGAGTCTCTGCCATCCGCCTGAGCATAATCGGGTTTTGCTGTCTGTGCAAAGCTCGTGTGCAAGGATGCTTTGGGAATCTATGTACTGTTTCCCAAGGTTTGGTTTTAGATTGATTGTGCTTCGGCTTCCGCAGATTCGGAACGGCATGGGTTGGTGAAGTGTGAGTCAAATCGCAATAATTCAAAAAACCTTCACAGCCAGGGCTTGCCGGCTATAGCCCCAATCCAAGGATGGGGTGTGCTCAGACACAACCTGCGAGGAAACTAAGGTTCTTGCGCCGAGACAAGACTCAATTCCAGACTAAGTCCTGGAATCCGCCATTCATGGAAGCCGTTACTGGCAAGGCCAAGCATTGTAAGCCTTTCGTGAACAAACCTCTTCGCAAGAGCCTCCCCTTTTATCGTGCCGGCATCATGCACTTTCAGCTCCACCATGAGCACAATTTAGCAGAACACAGTGGGAAACGTTGAATCTGTCCTGCACCGTGTGATGGTGGGACTCTACAGTGAGGTTGCCTGTTCGCCACAGCGCCCGATACCAAAACCGCTGCGGAAGCCGCAAGCGCAGACGACACACCTTGCTGCAGCAACTCGCGCGAGACTGTGTGTCTTGCACGGCAGGCAACATGTCATGGGGTCCTGTCACTCAATGCGTGTTTCGGTTTGCGGGCTGTGGACGTGCAAGCATGCTCACTCGTGTCCTCATGCTACTTGACTCAGAGACGATGGCTCAACGAAAGTAGCAAAAACCAGGCACCTCTGCCTCGCGCCAGAACTTCGTGCTTTGCCCACCCGCGCTTGGAGGGGAGCCTATGCGGGCATTCTGTATGGCTACTAGCTAACACCACACCAGCAAGTTCAGCCATCATACCCTCAGCCCTAATCCGTGTCTCAGGAAAGCTTTAAAGTCTCAGCCCTGTTGAACCGGCCTCGCGACAGATAGCGTAGGTGTTGCACCCACGGCAAACACCTGCTGGAATTAGGACAGGGATTAACTAGGCCGTGTTGGGCGCCCATGCGAGTCAGGATGGTGAGGGTGCCACCTAGGACCTAAGCACCCGTGAATGGATCCGCACCACTCAATAGATCCAACCTCGGGGAGGAGCGCCATTGTGTAGAAGGAACTTCTGCAAAGGACACTACCACGTTGAGATGCTTAGAAACTTGATGAGGCTCACTCTTCGAAGCACTCCCACATGCTGCACACATGACTTCGTGAACTATGAAACTAAATCTACGTTCATCTACGCTTGATTCCAACCAGTTCACGTCGAAATTGTCTTTGCATGTCCGAATGACTGTCAGAAGCCACGGGCCGAGAAGTAGCGGATAAATACGCGAATTCCTGCTGGCCTTCGACCCAAACTGGGGGTTTCAGAAAATAGGGGACCCCAATATAGTACCCTAAATAGTAGGATCCCTATTGCAAGGACCCCAAAATAAGGTACCCCTTAATTTTCGGAAACTCCCACCTGCCAAGGATAAAGCAGGTCGGGCTCGTGGCCATCAAACTTCAACTGCTGGGCTTTGACGCCAAAAGCAGCCCGCTTTGCCACTGTGAAAGCCGACCCTTAAGGGTGCGTGTACTATAGCAGGCTATATACTTACTAATATGATTCCTGAGGGTTCCTGGGACTTTCTCTAGAGTTGATCTGGGGTTTCCGAAAATAGGGGTACCTTGTTTTGGGGGTCCTTATAATAGGGATCCTACTATTTGGGGTACTATATTAGGGTCCCCTATATTTGGGAACCCCCCATCTCTAGAAAGGCTCTTGCGCGCCAGCTTTGGGCGGCTCTCCGGTCTTGGCCTGAGCAAGGCTCCAGGCTCCAAGTGCCGTTTCGGACGATTACTGTGCCGGCGTCCCTGTTACAAACACGGCTCGCATAGACTCGTTTAATGGAGGGGCCTGAAATAATTACCTATACTATGTTGTGGGTTCCTTATTCTAGTTACAGTTAAAATGGGGCATGGCCGAAGGGACAAGGGCTGCCGCCAGTATTTGGCGGCTCTGTACAGTTGCGCTGCGCAGGCGGAAAAGTGGAAGAACACATTGGTTCAAGAGATTGGCCTTGCAGCCTTCCACGGTTGTCTGCCACAGCCGCGCTTTGCGGGAGCTGCGGTTGACTCTTCTCACGGCAACGAAGGGTTTCTCAACAGGTGCTTGAACGGCGTGCGCCCTGACAGCAGGGCTTCAGATCCGCCATGAGCACATGTTCACCTGTGTATTTAGGATCATGCTAGCACCCCGATTCTTTCCAAAGCAAAAGCGCATTGCACACAGCGGTTCCCCGCGTGCCTATTTTCGCCCGCAGTGTCGTCGTCAGGCAGACTGGGAGTCGAGGTGAGACGCACAAGATGCGCTCTGCGAGTTTCAATGACGAGGAATCAGAGCGCCAAGTGCAAACCACAGCTTTTGCGAGCACATGATGACAAGAAGACACTTACCACCTCCGTCGCCAGCATACCTGCTTACCATTGACGAACCAGATGATTTCTACAGAAAACACGCCTCCTGCTCCATCGCGGAGCACAAAGGCCGGCAAAGAAAGCCATGGTTGGGAAGCGCAGCGAAGCTGTTGCGCCCAAAGAGAGCGCAGCCGATTCTAACTAACCGGGCCCTGAACCTTTCGTACCCTGAGAGAAATCACACCGATGCTTTTACTTGCATGATCTTGCGTGGCATCCGGCCGCATCCTCTCCTCGATGCTTTTGCAGCGAGGGGGAAAGGTCCTAGGTCCTAGGTGTCCCTGCAGGCACTGAGATAGCAAGCCTTGGCTCCTACTTGTAGCTTCTGAACACAGGAAGACAGCTGGCTACGGACGTCTTTTGCATTCAGTGCCGGGGATCCAACTGTCCCCAGTAGGGGCTCGAAAAGGGTGCGAACGTAAGCACAACGATCATGGCACATGCGTCACAAGGCCAAGTCTCTTTGTCAGTGGAAAAGGCGAGAGGCGTTGCTAGCATGGGCTGTGTTCCCTTCATTTTTGCCATGCCTTTGGCCATGTGGGCATCGGGTCTTGGCACCCCGGTATCCGAGCTCCAAGCCTGCCCTTCTCACCCCCTGCTTTTGGTCTGATCTGCGGCGTTTGATTTTGCCTTGCGCTCCTCTGTGTGCGATTTCCACGGCTGAGCCAGAACAGGACAGGCCCGAGCAAAATTCGACATGCCTACAAAGCATCCTCAGCCGTTCAGTCAGCCTTTGGCCCCATCATCTTCAAGCGCGCATTCCTTAGACGCAGCAACTGTCCCGGAATTGAGCAGGTGAGCAGGCAAAGCCTTCTGCAATGGTAAGCTACTGAAATCATTGGCATCTTCCATACAACAGCCTACCATCACATCAAGAACGGCAGTTGCGGGCCATGCGCTGGAACGAGTTCTCGGATGGCAACATGCAGACAACAGCTCAACCAATGTGGTCTGGGTTTAGGCTTCCGAGTAGGAGTAAAAATTCCAGGCCTATGGTGCTCTGCGACCATGTAGCTCTTCCCTCATAGCCGCATTCTCGCGCCTCTCGCACCGAGGATTTGGGAGAAGTCGGGTTGCGACTCGGTGCACTTCTCGAGCTGTGTTGCGGCGCACACGCGGACACTCCAGGTCAGGTAGGCTCGATGTGTCTGTAGGATGTAGTGACACTCGCTGAGTCCCGGTTCTATCCAGGCTTCACCTGAATCCGTCTAGAACCACAGTCAACCAATTCCATCCAGAGGACTCTGGCACGACGGCAAGCGACGAGCTTCCCGCTTTCGCAGCAAAAACAAGAGAAGCTCGGTCTACACGATTCTTGTCCGCCCTGCAGAAACTACTTGCATCCCATCGGTCGTAGTGGATACCGGGCATGATAAGCCAGGGAACCGAAACTAAACCCCAAACCCCAAACCTTAAAGCCTGCAAGAGCTGAAGCCCCTGGCCGTGAGCCTGAAGCGCTCGTTGCGCTCCCGGATCTTCTTTTCAAGGTCTGCAAGGCTCCCACCAGCGAGGTCCTGCAAAGGGTCCTTCGGCATGGGCGCTCCCTTGGTTCTTGCGTCTTACTTGGAGGTTCATGGGTATAAGTGGGGTTATAATTAGGGTAACTATAGTTATAACCCATATTAAGGGACTTATAACCCTACTTATAACTACCCATGAACCTCCAAGTAGCCTTAAACCTGAACTGCAGTTGCGCGTGTCACACTGTAGGGTTTGACTGAAATTTGGGGGGGGTGCCTCATCCTTGATTCTGCGCTCTGCCGTGGCGGAAAGCAAGTAAAGGCTTAGGACCCTTTAAGCGTGCCTCTTGGATAGACTCGAAACGGCAAGCAACCAATATGCAGATACATATGTACATATACTCATATACACATATACACATCCGTACATAGAAACATCCTTTTTTGCATCCCGTCTGCAGAACACCGCAACCCCTACAAGCGAAAGACTCGCCAGAATGAGGGCTTCCGGTTTCGGAACACTGACACCCACCTCCTAAAACATGGAAGTCCCCACCCCCCCCCCCCCTCCACCCCCCGTTCTTGAGGACTCGGTAGAGCCCTTTTTTTCTGAGTCCAAACACTTCCGGAGCGGGCCTCGGGCTTGATGGTGGTGACTGTGGTAGCACCAAACCTCGGGGGGCTGGGCCCAGGCCTTGTTGGGCTTTGACACTTGGTACACTTCTCGATTTGCTTGTTGGGTTTTGGGTTTAAGGTTTAGGGTCTAGGGTTTAGGGTTTAGGCATCGAAAGCTGTCAGGCTTCGAACTCGGAGTGACCTCGGGGGCCTTTTAGTTCTTTGCAAGGCTCGTGAAGCACCAACTCCCATAGCACTCGCCGCGCGCTACTCCTCAGGCTGAGGGCATCTGCTGTGCACAGGATGCTTCCAAGGCACGTAGATGATCCCGACACCTCCCGCTTGGCCTCTGCCACTTGATGCCGGAGATCCTTGTAGCAGCCGCTGGTTGGACTACTAACGACTCAGAGACATGCTCTGACGCCCCAGCATGCCATTGCTGAGCTTATGTAGGGCTCAAGTACTCAAGTAGGGCTGCGGGGCCAACTACACAGGCAGTGTCCTCGACGTCCTTTCGAACCTCACTGGACAGCTGCTTCAGGTCCTTCCAAAACAGCTCGCACCAGGCTTGTCAGCTTCATGCGCTCACCGGGTTCTATCAGACATTTCCAGAACTGCATGCAATGGCTATGACCGCCGGAGGCTTGTCTTGTGCTGGTTCTCGCCGCCCTCATCTACAATCGCCTTTATGGCTTTGCCACAATTTCTGCAAGCACACAACATAAACGGGTCAGCAGCCTGCCCAATACAAAGGGCGGTGTCCTGCAATTGTCCGCACACCTCGCCTTGGAATTTGCCCAGCTCTTCCTTCACTTGCCTGGCGCACGCGCGCACGTCCGAGATGCATGGCAGCACGAGCGCAAACCCGGTCGGGCACCTGGTGATCTCCTGCACTTCAGCAACCAAGGTTGGTTGTGCCGGGGCTGGCTCGGTCTCGGCCGTCTCCTCCTGAAGTTGTTGAGCTTTCGGGGCTTCAAAGCTCGCCAGACCGAGTCGCGCAGCGAAGTACTGACATGACCCGCCTTGGAGGTCGCAGCGGATTCTGAAACGCCCAATGCCTTCTCCAGGGCACCGGCAGCCCGTGCCTGGCAGGGCACACCGTTGAGAGTAGGTACTGCATCAAGCTCCGCACTCCGAGATCAAACTTTCGGATTCGCAGTCGCCGGGCAGAAGCCGCTGTGGGGTGAGATGGCGTTTTCCAAAGCCTCCAAAGCCTCCGGAGCCCGAAACCGTGTCTCTTCAATGCCTTCACGTCATCCAAATCCACCGGCTGCTCATCCTCAAGGCCCAAAGCCTCGGGCTCGGCCCCGACAAGCAAGGACGCGAGGAGGGAAGCCAAGGCCCGAAGCATGGGGCTCTTGGGTGGCATTCTGCCCCGGAAACACAACAGTAACCCAGTAATAAGTACGGCACCACTTCAACTTCCCGATGTTAGATTGCGAGGGTGCATGGGTCTGCTATGCTGGCATCCACATCAAGCTGAACCTGACTCCTATGTTGCAGTCACGAACCGAAGCGAAACCTCCAAGCTCATTGACCTTGCTCAGGAGCTCTCACAGTTGGGAGTTTTTGTCAATAAAAGACCTCTCATATGGAGCTAATCGCCATGGTCCTTGTGAAACGGAATCCAAAATCATTTGCCCCTACTTCGTTGAAAGCTATTTTGGGGGAGTTCCGGAATCGTGGATTTAACCCCCATGCCTGTTCCATGCCTTTCTTGGATAGCTCCTTTCGGAGCCGGACTCCCGTTGTCCGAACAAGAGGCCCTGCCCTTGACCTAGACGCGGGGAGGCCCATCAAAAACGCCCAAAATTCAAGAACTCCACATGTTCGGCCGCCCTAAACCCTTTTTTGCATCAGGACTTGTGCAATCGCCTGAATGTCCGCCCTAAACCCTAAACCCTAAACCGCATAGGATCCTCAAGCCCGAGCCTTGTGCAGCGCATTGCAAGCTCTGGCCTGCAAGTTCCAAGTTTAGGGTTTAGGGTTTAGGGTCTTGTAACAGTATGTAATGGCCTGCTCGAAGCACCAGCATTATTTCTTTCATAACGGCTGCTGCTGCTACTGTCACTGCTTCCTTTTCTGCTACAGCTAGGACTACGGCCATAGCTGTAGTTACTGTCGCTACCACTTGTCATCATACCACACCAGCCGTAAGAGTAGCACTAGCAGTAGCAGTAGCATGGGAGTTGCAGTACCAGCAATTGTTGTTGCAGTCGTACGGACAATAATGCTAGCAGCAAAGCCCTGGAGCCATCATCGTGGCAGTAGTGAGGGAGGACGCACGGTAGAAACAGCAAACACAGAAGACCCGGCAGCATCATGGTCATCGCAACCGAAGAAGCAGCAGCACTGTTCGTCGTCCACGCCGCGTAACCAAAAGTCGCCATGATCATCCTCCGACCCACCGACATCGCCTCCATCCCCAACACCTTCATCTCCGGGTGAAAGTTCGCCAAAAGCAGGTGCCACAGCATTTGCGGTGCACGAAGTGTGAATGCGACAGGTAGATGCAAAAAGAAGCGAACATTGCCGCCCCCATGGGGGCAAGAAACACGGGAATGTGAAGTTATCAAGGATTGCTGGCGAAACCGCACAAGTTGTAAAGGGACTATCTCGGGCCCCAGCC
This sequence comes from Symbiodinium sp. CCMP2456, assembly GCA_905221635.1. Taxonomy (NCBI): domain Eukaryota; class Dinophyceae; order Suessiales; family Symbiodiniaceae; genus Symbiodinium; species Symbiodinium sp. CCMP2456. The sequence continues at coordinate 56,077 of CAJNDV010029113.1, read as the reverse complement.
TTCACATCCTGAATGTTCAGTTCGGCTTGGTCTTCCCGCGGAGGCGGTGCTGGTGGTGCCATTGCCTCCCACTCAACAAAGGGGTGGGTTTTAGGGTTTAGGGTTTAGGGTTTCGGGCTTGTCTCTTGACTCTGCCACGAAACTGCCGGAGGTTCAGGTAAGCTTTCTCATGCTGTGTTGGAACGATTGCAAAAGACCCTCGAGAATCCCTGGCATTTGAGCCGCAAAACCCCCAACCCCTCCCTTCCCACCTCGGGTTCCGGGACAGACTTCAACGCTGCTTCCGGGGTGGTCTCTTCCGGATCCTTTGCAAAGCTTGCTATGACCCACGTTTTCCTACTGGACCCTGTGCTCTATGAAGTCCAGCTTCATGTTCCAACTATATCCAATAAAACTCTTGAATTGCCGTGCAGGAGACAAGGGCAAGAGTGTGTCTCGAAGTTCACAGCATCACACTACGAGGGAGACATGAGCATGGAAAACTCAAAGACACAGGAATAGAGACCCGCAAGCTACACAGGCATGCAGCAGACCAGTTGAAATGATATGCTCTTAAGCTTGACAGTACTGGGTATAATGCATCTTGAATACTGGACGTAGTATGCAAAATCACAGCATGTGGGGGTTTCCGAATATAGGGGACCCTAATATAGTACCCTAAATAATAGGATCCCTATTATGAGGACCCCAAAATAAGGTACCCTAATTTTCTGAAACTCCCATGTAGCGAAGAGCATCACTACACTGCACATATGTATATATATATATATATCATATACAAAGGTGTGTGTGTGTGTGCGTGCGTGTGTGTGTGTGTGCGTGTTTGTGCGCTCGTGTGTGTATATATATATACACACATGGACATACATACATACATACATACATACATACATACATACATCCATTCATATGAAAACAAATGCACATACACCTACACACACATGTATACATATATATATATATATATGTTTTTGGGTGAGTGTGTACTGCTGTGGTGGTCCTCCATGGCCAGAGCCTTCACCAGCGCGTCAGCGGCCTTTTCCTTGATGGCCTTGACATCCTGGTGTCAAACCAGCATATACATATACATATACATATACACACACATATCTGTGTAAAAAGAGATATAGGTGTTTCTGTGTTTATTTGTATACAGGTACATATATATATATATGTATATATATATATATATGTTTATACATACACACATATGTATACTATAATACATTTTGGGGGAATAGTATTAGCTCTCTGCTTCACTAACCAGGTCCAAAACAATTCAATCTGTCTCAGATAAACCGAATATGTCAGGCCAAAAAGTTACATGTTCTCTCATTGGCTATCCAAGTACATGGAGCAGTATACCCGGGGTCACGGTGCAAAGTGCTCGGACAATAGCTGAAGCAGTGGCCTGGCATAAGTACTAGTACCAGTAGCTGTTGTCGCGGGGGTGATAGCGGCTGTCGTCGCAGCCGTGACAGTGGTAGCAGCAACAGCAGCAGCACCACCACCACCAGCAGTAGCAGCTGCAGCAGCATCCGCAGCAGCAGCAGCAGGGGCAGGAGCAGAGGGCAGGAGCAGCAGCAGGAGCAGGCCCAAGAGCAGAAGCAGCAGCGGCAGCCAGAAATGGAAAATAAAAAGTGCACATATCACAGCATGAAATTGCGCACTTCGCAGCAGCAAATCATACAGCCTATCCGACAGCCCGTGTCTCAGACCGTCGCCCAATCGCGACCCCGAATGCATAAATGGTTGCACATGTCAGGCATGTCTGTTTGCATGTACGTATCTCTGCTTATGTACATAATTAAACATATGCCAACACATGTGCGAGCACTTCTCCCCATCAACTGCATGCCTATGACTTTCTTAACCAAGTGTATCTACAGACATGTTAACAAACATGTAAAGTATATACTAATCCATATACATACACACACATGTGGATACATATAGAATACATTATATGTATGTATATATATATATATACATATGCATGTGTGTGTTATAGACGTGTCTTTGTGTGGGCACATACACTACACCGCGCGACCATGCACGAGTCGGCTCCTATGTGCCAACATACACACTCCAGCTACGTGCAGTGACACACACACACACGTTGTGTGTGTGTGTAAATAAGTACGTACGTTGTGCTGACGTTAATAAGTATATATGTATATGCATGTATATGTATATGCAAAGGTATATGTCTGTGTTATAGACACACATTTTTACATACATACATACATACATACATACATAACTATATACATATATACATGTACACACATATATACATATATACATATATACATATATACATATATGCATATATACATATATGCATATATATATATATGTATATATATATATATATACATACTTGTTCGTTTATACATATGCATCTACCGATCCAGATACAGATGCATAAACATACACATATACCTAGTTGTACATGT
>CAJNDV010029113.1:43505-53518 GCA_905221635.1 Symbiodinium sp. CCMP2456 | reverse complement strand
TCTGAGTACAGCTTGAAATCTTCACGTTTCAATTTTGCAAAAAATCTTCACACACACCTGCTTGTTCCCTTGCCTCCTGACGTTGCTGACGACGCTGTAACCCTAAACCCTAAACCCTATACCCCAAACCCTAACCACCCAGCCTTCCCAGGCGTGAAAGTGCTCCCGCCTCGGCCTTTGCCGCGAGCTCCGCTTCGCCCCTCGCCTCTGCCGAGCCTTCGGCAGCGCAACGTATACATATCTTATCTATATATCTGTGCCTATCTCTCTCCCTGTCTGAGAACAGGTCTGTCTATCTATCTATCTAACTATCAATCCGTCTAAATTAAAATCTATCTGTGTATCTATATGCATATTGTGTGTATATGCGCATGTCTCTGTATCTGTGTAACTGTTTGTCAATATATCTACATATATACATATATGTACCTATATATCTGTGTGTATACATATACATATATATATATATATATATATATACATATTTAGGTATTTATTTATGTATCTATTTATTTATATATTTACTTATTTATATGTATATTTATATCTATTTATTTATCTATATTTAACTGAATGCCCATAGTCTTTTGAAGGCAGGCACATACCCTGCATCAGATGGGAATCGGCAACCAACATGGCTATTGCATCTATATTGCTATATAGCTCTATATATCTATATATTTTTCTCTCATCTATATAACTATATCTATGCCTACATGTATATCTGTAACTATACCTATGCCTGGACCTATATCTGTATCTATGCCAATATGTGTATATATATATATATATGTGTGTGTGTGTGTTTCTAGCTGTATATCTATACCTATCTGTATATCTATGTCTATCCTCTCTCTCTATATATATATATACATATATCTACTGTATATCTATTTATCTGTATATCTATAGATGTGTATATCTGTATGCACATATATCTGTTCTAACTGCTGTACCTAATAGACTTGTTATGAATGATACGATTGTTATATCTTCTATGTCTATATATATATATATATGCATATGTATATGTGCGTGTCTCTGTATATATACAATTATAAGTATGTAGATATCGATATTATCTATATATCTATAAACCTTTATACTCACGTATCTCTGTATGTGTATATACATACATACATATCTTTGTCTATAAATCTGTACACCTATATATATATATATATATCTGTGTATATATATAACCATATATCAACAAGTCTATATATCTACGCAACTATATATACACATGTATGTAACTACCAATCTGTTTACACATATATATATACACATACTTGACGGGAAGGATTTAAGCTCAATGTTATGCCTTTCTCTCCTGTACGGCTTCAATTTGAATTGACGGCCTTTTCCATACAATAGCTTCAACACCACCACCGACTCGGCGACCCTCCCTTTCGGACTCTTTGCCAACTGGGACTCTGGCGCTTGTCGATGTAGCCCCAGGGATCCGCAGGCTGGTCGTGGATCAAGTCCTGAAACAGCCTGGCAGATCAACCCCCTGCTTTTGAGTTTCGTTGGCGGCACTTCTTTTTGGACTATCTTTGTAGCTTCTTCACTGTCCGGCGGTCTCAGTCTCAGTTTGCCGCACAAGACCATGCGCGCCCCAGGTAACGACAACTTCGTCGGAACGCACCGCGGTAAAGGACTGGGCGGTGGCAGCAATAGACTCGACATCCGTCAGCTGGTGCTGCACATGGGAGCTGTCGCCGCCGTTGCTGCCACCCCAAGTGACGACGGTGCCATCGTCGCGCAAAGCGGCAAAGGATGTGGCAGTGCCCACAACCTGCCGGACGCCTCGCAGTTCGCTCTGCACAGCCGTGCTGTTGCCTCCGAGACCTGGGCTGCCCCAGGTCACGACGCGGCCGTCTCCACGGACGGCAGCGAAGGCCGCGGCGGTAGAACCGATGGATCGGACATCACGTAGTTCTTCTTTCACCATGCTGCTGTCGGAACCAAAGCCAGAAAGCCCCCAAGTCACCACAGTGCCGTCCGACCGTAGCGCAGCAAATGCGAAATAGTTTGAGTAGAGCCGCTCGACCTGCCTTAGATCCCCTCGAACATGCTCAGAGTTGCCACCGCGGTCCTCCACGCCCCAGGTCACAACAGTTCCATCTCCCCGCACTGCCGCAAATGCGAAGCCTGCTCCTAAGACTTGCCGGACATCTACCAGCTCGTTTTCAACCGGCCGAGTGTCGGCTCCGAATGGCTCAAAGCCCCAAGCAACGACACGGCCATTGCCTAAAACAGCGGCGAAGGCTCCATCAGTCGCGGCTATCTGCTGCACGTCCGTCATGCCAAGCCCACGACTGATGCTGGCGGGACCCTGGCCCCAAGTCACCACAGAGCCATCCTTGCGCACGGCTGCCATTGCCAGGCTGGATGCAGACAGGCTTCGCACCTCTCGCAGCTCCCCCTCGTCAATAGCATCAAGTGAGATGTTTCCCCAACAAACGACGCTTCCGTCCGCGCGCATTGCAGCAAATGCTCCACATGTTGCACAAATGTCTTCAACGTTCGTCAGTCTCTCCTGGACAGTAGAGCTGTCACCACCGAATGCTTCATCCCCCCATGTCCTGACCGTCCCGTTGCTGCGGACGAGGGCAAATGCTCCGCCATCATGCGCAGTGTTCTGGAACATGCGGCAACGCTGGCGCGTCGCGACCAACTTCGCACGCCGAGCGGTCGCGAAGACCGTGTCACCATGTCGGAGGCCTGTCGAAGACACCGTGGCTGTGTCCGGGAGGATATGGTCACCGCTGACCAGAGCCTCGGAAAGGCAAGAATACACATCACACACACATAATATGTATGTATATATATATATATATATGCATAAACCTTTTTTAATTTATACACACACACACGCAGCACCACGGAAACAGCATCCGGAAACTTTTCCAACACTTTGCGCCCGCCTTGATCCCAACACCCAATGCCAGCTGTGCTCGGTGTCGGAACTCTTCCACGGTCAACGTCTCCCCATGCGCCGCTTCTGCGCTGACCATGGCCCGATGGCCGCTCAGCAGCACCACTTCGACAACGAAGGCCATTGGTTTAGGGCTGAGAGTTTAGCGCCAGTGCATAACTGGGCATAGTGCCGTCGTGACCTTTGGGACTAGAACAAAACTTTTGAAACTGAAGACCACGATCTCAACCCGAACATGGATTTGCGCCGAGGAAGTCTTAGTACGGAAGGCTGTGCAGTAGCCAGCACCGAAACCTAGTAAATCTAGTGACGCATGCTTCTTTCGGCTTGCAGAAAGAGGCTTTCAGCTTGGGCAAGAAAAAGCAGGGAGTAGTTGCTTCCGCCTGAGCTGCAGATTTGACTTCAGCCGAGTCTGGGTCCCCGCACTTGTGGGCCCAGGTGAGGAGCTTGTGCTCATCCAAGTACTTCCGGGCATACACTGCCTGCAAATAACGTTTCCATGTTCGAAGCTCCAGCGGTACACATCTACGAATGCAGACAAGCTGCCACTCGGTGGCGATGACTGACCTAAGCGATGACGAGTGCAGCAGGAGAAAAAAACAGGCAATGACAACCCAAGCCTCTTGACCGCTCCAGAACCTGTGGCAAAAAGACACATCCTCAACCCTCAACGGTCAAATCCGCAGTTCTACCCCCCCTCGACTCTCACCCCTTCATCCCTTACAGACACTCCTATCACTTTCCTGTCTAAAGACCTGAAGCTTCAAACCCGAGCCCCTTTGAATCCCTCTTCCCTTACGCCCCAGTGCTAAAGTTACGTCAACCTGAGCCTCCAGGCTGAGCTGTCGTCGACTTTGGCGGCCTCGGGTGCGGCGCTGATCTCCTGGCCGAAAGATGGCTCCAGCGGCAAAAGACTCGACAGGGACACTCCTCTCTTTGGATGCTAGTCAATTCGTTCAAGTGGCTTTCAGTGCATTTTCAAGCTTGCAATTGACATTGAGTACTGACTAAACCCCCTGCTGCTATTCCCGTTTCGGGCTGTAGTTGTCTTCTCCAGCACAGTCGAGAGGCAGACTGCTTCTGCGAACTGTCTGCTGATTGTCTACTCGGTTTTGGCCGCCACTAGCGATTGTTTCTCTATGGCACGGCTGACTCTACCCGGACTCGTAGACAAGACCCTCACCATTGAAAGGTTTTTGCTCTCTCTCTCGCTCTCTCGGGCATGGGTGCCTGTCAAAGCCCCCCGGGCGTCAAGCCCACCCGATCATTGTCGGGTTTAGGGGAGTGAAGTATATATGAACATAGCTCATCATAAGCCCCTCTCTCCCTCTATCTCTCTCTACCAGCCAAGGAGAAGGAGTCCTCCCTCCCTGAGCCCCACGACATTCATTACAAAGCCATTCCCCTGTTGTGCCATAATCATCGCATTGCTACTGTTGTGGATGTTATCGTTGTCGTGTGCTGATGTTATCTTCCTTGTTGGCCTGCCGGCTTTGCGTCCACATGGTTCTTACTGTTCATGCGATTCCACTCTGGCCTCTCGTTCTACTTCTTCACATCCAGACTGATCGCCATGCTCTTGCATTTGCCACTTGCAAGCTCATGATACTTCAGATTGACTGTCTGTCTGAAAGGTGCGTCGTCAGAATTGTTGGCGGTACTGAAATCCGAAGGCCCTTCTTCTCTGGATTCCCACCTGCTCTGTTGCAGGTTGGATGACTTCTCGCATGTGCAAGGACACCTGCACAGGCCAAACCCAGGCTGTCACAACCAATTGCTTCGAATGCATCTCATGACAGATCGACATCACTTCGCAGCATGTTCAATGTAAGAGTACCTTGGAGCCGAAGTCGTCCAAATCCAGGTCATAGCGGCCGACACTCTCGTTGTACTTCATCCTCAGCTAGCCAACAAGGGTGGTCAAGTTTATGAGAGGATTTCTGCAGAGGGCAGGCGTTCAAAACGACATCCACTTAGCAGCCCAGTGGTGTGAACAGATTTGTGGCCATGGGGCATGTTGCTTCCAATCTGCTGCAGGGCGTCCACCTGCAGGCAAGCAGGAGGCGTTGTCAGGGTCATGAGTTCCTTGGCCCGCCCACGTTTTTCCCTGCGATCCTCTCTTTGGTTCTGTCTCTGGACCCCTTTTGCACAGACTTGTTCATGCCCGTCTGGCTCTCAGAGCTGCTGCACTCGTGGCAGAAATCCTAGGACCCTTAAACCCCAAACCCTGACCCCTAAACCCTAAACCCTAAACCCTAAACCCTAAACCCACCCTATTTTAGTTCTCCCGAAGCCAAGCAAGGAGCTGTTTGTCCGGCCGGCCTTGACATCCTCCCCGTGCTTGCAGCCCTTGGGGAAGACCAGCTTGAACTTCGAGTCTACAACCGCCTGCCTGCGCGTGGAGCCTGAAGGAACACGGATGTCTTAGAGAGTCGATGGATGCAGGACGCTTGCCTAGGCCTTTGCGTCTGAAAACACCGTGCCATTCGAACATGGCGTGAGGGCCAGCTATGCGTGGGATTCGGGATTCTCGTCGCAAACATACGGACCTATGCCAACACAATAAGCTACCATCAGATCAGGTGTTCAAGTGCAAGCACGCCCACTTACGACGGCGTCCGTAATTGAACACTGGAAGAGGAAGATCATGAATCTGGCAAAACCATCGGACCTTTTTAAGCCATGCTAAACATTGGACGTATGTACCAGTTTTGTTCTTGAACCCGGAGATGTGAAAGATCCGAAGACCCGACACTCCTGGCACCCGAAATCTTATGCCCTGTCCCGCGGAGTTTGCCCATTTCATAGATCGGGCTCTGAGAGTCTGGCCCACTCGGATGGAGAGCAAGGTTCCCTGGGGCAGGCCGATTGTGTCCGAAAGCGTCACCTGCGATCAAAGACAGCTCGACTGGAGAATCAAAGGACTCTGTCACGAAAGGCTCAACACCCTTGTCATGAGCTTCACTCAGTGCTACAACCAGACATCCCCATCTCCGTTCCACCAAAGACAGACGGCAACAGAAGCACCCCAGCTCGCCTCCATTGCTGATGTAACGAAGTCAAGGACCTGCTGGGCGGAAAAACTCGAGTTTCCACATGATGCGGACTCAGCCGACTCTGCCCTGCAGGTCCCAAGGGTGTGACTTAAGTGCATCTTTGTGGCTCTAGCTGTCTTCTGCGCCAGCCCACAAGCCACACTTCCGCAAAAATCCATACCCCTCCCTCAACATTGACAACACCGATCCTTGACCAAGGGCAAGTGTCTTTGTGCGACCCCGGTGTTCATCTGGGGCTAGTAAACCATCATAGTAGCAGCTTTCTACTTTGCCGTCTTTGCCTTGGTGTCGCCGACGCGCAAGCTTGTCCTGTCAGGCAAGATACAACTTCGCGAGGCGGGTGGCCAGTTCTCAAGAAGATAGCACAAGCGGGCACTTTCTGGCTAGATTGAAAGTCGAGGCCTAGGCCATAGATCACGTGGCCAACTGCAATGACTCTTCCATCAAAAGCGTACCGTCGTCACAAGGCTTGGTCGACCAAACAAGCTGTGACTCCAAATTATGCTTGTCGCTAGGCCTGCAATAACCTCTCGGAGTCCGTCAGTGCCGACTACGCTGCAGACTGACTTGTTTTTGCAATTGTAGTGCCTCTGTGTGGCGGGTGTTCAAAAGGATCCGGCCTTCTCTGCCACGGCAAACAGCCTGGTCGCAAGCTCACAGGCTGCACACGAAACCGCAGAAGGCCATGGGCTCACGGACCCTCGTGGCATGCGACAAGGCTTGTTCTGCCGAGGCCACGGCGGTGACAAGTTGGACAGGAGAGCGTAAGGCAGCTTTGAGCCAAGTGCTAACATCAGCTCACATTTCATCTCACAACTAAGGCGCTGACAAAAAACCAACCGATGCTATGCAGAAGGCTACATGGACATGCAAGTATGATCTTGGCACTGGCATTTAAAGTTCTCCCATTGCTGCTCGTGAAGGAAGAAGCCTGAGCTCCGGCTTCGGCTTGTCGTCATTGAGGTAGGTGTGGCAGTCTGGCAAATCTGGAGAATCCCGTTTGCCGGATGCTCATCCACCCGTCACCCCCTAACGCACCCCGATGTTTCAGACGGCTGATCCGTTGACCCGATGTTTTACATCACAAGAACCTTCCAACTTCGCAGTTGGACTCCAGACCAACCACACGGAACAGCACGTCTCCTTCAGATTCTGCAAGGCCTGGCTCTCCTCTTCTTCGGGCAAATGAATCCGCGCTATGCGATGAGTGGCTTCCTGGCACATTGGCTTGCATGAGGTCCCAGAGCGGCGCAAGGCGAGGAGCATGTTGCGACATGTTTCCAGAGGCACGAGGAAGGTGGGAGAGCCACAACGCAATCTGCTCCAAGTCTACAGGGCTTCCGACCCGAGAACAGCAAGCCAGGGGTCTGTTTTGGGTATGAAGCCTCTTGGGAGCCCATGGAACCCCCAAGGTGCTGTGTGAAACCCGAGCACGCGCAGCCAACCTCTGCCATTTGTTCTCGCAAAGCCCTGCGATGGACTGTCTGGGTTCAGTTCGGGGAGTGTTTCGACTCGCTAAACAAGTGGAAAACAAGATGAAGCATTGTGGTGGATCGTGTTGGGCCGACTTCAGGAAGGGGGGTTCCTCTTCTGCTAGTCTGACTGTGGTAACGATCCTCTTCTCGGTGATTTGCTTGGCCTCCATTATGCTGGCTGACATTCTGTGAGGCTTCTACTCCGAAACAGCCATCTACAAAAGCCTCCAGAAACCTGCAAAACGGACGCCGGAATTGCCCCAAGTGCCTAAAGCCGAAGTACCGACTCTCCGACTGCTAGGCGCCACACGTCAGCAGCTTGGAGGGCAGGTTTTGCATTGACGAGCCTGCTTCATAAAATGTGGACCCAGTCATACCAAGTTGCTGGCAATCAAGCATGGCTATCGGGTTGCGCACTGCGCAATGCCCGGAATGAGGGCCCTGCCATCTATGGAGTAGAGTATGCACGTCTCTGCGGAGCAGCGAACCACCTGCAGAGTTGGAATACATTGCAATACTCTTTGCCATCCTCCTGTAGTCCCTGGGGCCCTATATCATCACATAGTTATTCCAGGCTGTAGTATGTACTATAAGCTACAGTACCCCAAACCCAAAAAAGCCGTCTCCAGGAAGCCGCAAGCTCTGAGCGCACGGCTATGGAGAAGGGCTCCGGCGTGTAGGCCGGAAGTGCTGCCATGGTTCCAAACAATCCTCGGCAGCACGGTGCCCGAAGCGTGCCCCGCCACCGTGGCTCCCTCGTCAAGGAGGCCCTATATACAGCTGAGGATGCTACATCGTTCATGATCGGATGGACTCATCTCAGAGAGGACTGAGGTCCGGTCCTCCTGCCTCGAGAGTGTCCAGCACCTCCACATCCTGCAACCAGCCGGCGTGCCAGCAAAAGCAAGACTTAAGTAATGTGACGTTAATTGTCAAGCTTAGTAGGCTTGGCAAGATCTACAGGCCGGCCATGTATCGAAAAAATCGACGTCACCCTCTGGCACTAAATCCGGATTTGCCCGTCCTCATCTGGTGCCAGACGAGCAGCACTTGCCTGGAAAGCCTGCTGGCCATGGTGCTGACGAACGAACCAAAGCTTCTGCTTGAAAGTATTTTTCCACGAGGCTTGAGAATCAAACCACGGTTAGAAGCCCTCAAACCTTAAGCTCCACATGCAGAACTGCGCTGCAAGCAGTGGGCAAGATCATGTTCCGTCTGCTGGAGGTGCTCGCGGGACAAGAGCTCCGTGCGATTGGCCTGGCTCTTCTGGTCAGGCTTGTCGATACTTCAAAAGAAGCGCTTCATTAAGTGAGGGCTACAACTGATCCTATACGGCCAGATGCAGTTCAGTAATTACTGTTCCTTCTCACGCCATTTACGGTTTTGCTTGTCTCCTGCATTGCTGATTGCTTATCGAGTCACTTGGCAAGTTGACTTCGCTTTTTTGGTCAGCTTGGGCACATACCCAATTTACGATAGGCTCGCGAGAGCTCGTTCTGGTTTGACCAGTTATCATGGGACGAGAATTCTAGACGGCAATGGTTCACACAGCATCGGAATCTGGAAATGGGATTGCAGTCTCCGACGCCTATTGAGCCAGAGATCTGTCGAATCATGCCGTGTCTAGGACCGATCAACGTTTGAGGCTCTTCTGGCTCATAGCCCAGGCCTAGACATTCGACCAGGAAGGCTGCGAGGCCATAGACGCTCAAGGGCAAGCTGGCGCGTTCTATGTGCGCCAGCTCTCTCTGGGCAGGCTAGACCAACTAAGAACTGAAAGAAGGTCAGCTTGGGTACATACCCTATCGTCACTATGCAACTAAGGGCAAGCTCATTTCAAACCGTTGTGCCTTGCCCAGCATTATCGCGAGACGAGAAACTGCACTCTGGAACTGCAACACAGCATCGGAATTGTGGAATCGGCTTTCAGCTGCTCGTCGGACCCTCTTGAGCCTCTGGTCATTGCATGTCTAGGACAGTCTAGACTTAGAGTATGAACCAGAAGAGCAACCGCAGGTGGATCCNNGGATCCACCTGCGGTTGCTCTTCTGGCTCATAGTCTTAGTCTAGACGTTCCACCAAAAACGCGGCCAATCCAAAGACACAAGCAATTGTACAGTGCTTCAGCCTGCTCCTGAGGAGCGAGCTGAAGCACTGTACAATCGTTTGTGTCGCAGACTGCACAGAAAAAACGTGGCTGAACGATGTCACCATGAGGCTGAAGAAGGGTTCGGCGCCCTTCTCCTCATCAAAGATCTCGAGCACCACCGCATGAAGAAGTCCGGGGCGAACACCCTCGTCCAAGGCCTTCCTGAAGCTTCCCAGATGTCCAAGTTGCTTTGCCGTACTTCTTTCTCGCGACAACGGAGGTAAGGCAGGCTGAAAAACGTGTTGTGTTGATGACCAAGAGCACGTCGAGTGCCATGAAACAAAGAAAATTTTGAGTGCATCCATGTCGAGCCAACCGTGCTTGGTAAGCAACAGCCACAGAACATGGAAATGAGCCGGGAGCTAATTTTCAGTGCATCCATGTCGAGC
>CAJNDV010029113.1:26849-43490 GCA_905221635.1 Symbiodinium sp. CCMP2456 | reverse complement strand
GCTCGACATGGATGCACTGAAAATTAAGCTCCCGCCTCATTTCCATGTTCTGTGGCTGTTGCTTTGCAGCAGCAATACTATGATGTAAACAACAAACAAAACACCTGCTCCAGCCTCGGCGGCGAATTGCTTGGGCAGCAGGGGCAATGCCTCTACGTCATCGGAGAACGTCCTTGAATACCAAACCTGTTCAATGGTGGCCGCTATATCGGACGCCAAAGTACTTCTCGGTGCCAGACGAGACACCTGCCACAAGTCCTGCGAGCACGAGCGCAGCATGCCTAGGCAGCTCCGGTTCTGAGTTGTAGCAATGCCAGCACTGGCAATTCCTACAGCGCAGCAATTGGCAGCCCTGGCACTGGGACCACCTGCAGCAAGCCGTAGTGGCAAGCCGCTGCAGCAAGTATGGCAAGCCAGTAAGGCCACCAAATAATGATCATGGCCATTCCGGCTAAAAAATGCCCTCCACTACAACTTTCAGGGCTCCGAAGGCGAGCTTGATGCCCTTGCCCTTTGCACGTGCCTTCGCATTCTGGATCCGTGCACCTTTGAGAAAGCTTGATGGCTCACAGTCTTCTGTTGGCTCGGGCAGATGTTGACCACGTTGGGCCGACTTCGCGCAGGCCTCTACAGCCACGACCGAAAAAGCCACGGCCAGCGCAGCCGCCAGGACCGCGCATGTCTGCGGCCCCCAGGCCGCCATGGCTTCTGTACAAAGCTGATGGAACGCAGCATGTATCTGGGCGTTCTGTCTTGTGAATCGCGAGAAATCGTTTCGCCCTATGCAGCATCCCAAATCACGGAGATAGGATTTGATTTCCTTGGCAGTGATGACCGCACCTCCATCCACAAGAGCCCTTGCAGTCTTCGCGTTTGGTTGGACGGAACTGAGAAGCGTGTCAAGCGGTGTCTTGCCGTCGTGGTCCTTCTTGTGGGTGCAGGTGCGGATGTCACTGCCACGATCTGCCACGGACCTCAATGGAAACACACCGCTTCACGAGGCTGCCTGAAGACTGCCCAGGTTCTCCTGGATGCAGGTGCGCACGTCGTCCGCACCTTCATCCAGAAGAACCTGGCAGTCTTCGCATTGCCATAGAGGGCAGCATGGTAAGGCAGTGTCTGGCCGTACTTGTTCTTGGCACTGATGTCTGTGCCCGTATTGGCGAGAATCTGCACGCGCTTCGCGAGTCCGTTGTCTGCAGCGCAATGTAGCGGGTTGGGTCCGTTCCAGTTGTTCTTGACATTTACATTTGCCCCCTTGTCGTTGAGCTGTTGCAAGGTTGCGGCATCGCCGTCTTTCGCAGCTTGGAGCAAATCGCCCAAGGTGCCGCGCGCGGGAAATGAGAAGTAGACGCAGGAGCTTTGGCAGGCTTTGCGACTCACTGCGCGAGTTTTCTTCTGGCCTCTTCGAGCAGAAAATTGCCAGCAGCCATTCAAAATTTGAAGGGCTTGGCTGCTAACTGCTACACGCGAAGCTCCTTGAGAGGGAAGAAGACACCGCGTTTGCCTCCGGCGGGCGTTTTAATCAGGAGGCGTGTAGCTGCTAGAATGCAGACCTGCAGTGAAATCCTGAAGCAACCCACCGGCAAAGCTGCATCGCACCTTGGATTTTGGGGCCTCAGCTCAGCCAACTTCTCACAGAAGAGATGTCCACAAAGAGATAAGCTTCTCTACGGGAAAGACATATCAAGTCATGAGTGCCCCAATACTCGAGCGATTAAGCCTAAGCCATCACCCATACACAGAAGCACACACCATGACGGTTGGATCCTCACACCAGCTGTCAACAAAACTGCGGAGCCAGGGGGTCGTTGCAATATCTGCTATGACAAACCCATACCCTGCCATCGGAAACCAAAAGGTCCGAAGTTTGAAAACAAGGAAGCAACAAGGACTACCCTCTGACCAAGAGATGCAAGATCTTGGAGCAACCTCAATACATTGCTTCAGGCAAGGCTTCAGAAGCTACGACTCAAGCAGCGGACAAGGCCAAGCAGAACAGCTGAGCTCATGGCGCTTCGTGGTCTTCTCGACAGCACATATGCAGGATTGGCACCTCATGACGATCGACGGAATGCTGTTGGGATCGGGCGCCCATGCGCTACAGCAATCAGTCTTTCACTTCGAACGTCCCCACCCTGCAGATAATGCATTGGGGGCCACACCACTGACTGGCGTTGCGGTCGTGGGGTCCCCGAACACGTAACAACACACGAGTGTTCGATTTAAGTCAGTCGACGATCCATGGGGGCCGCCACTGGCTTGCGGTAAAGTCCTGGGCCCCCGGGTTGGAGTGTCGGGGTTGGTTTCAGGGTCTCTGAGCGAGTCTCACGGTAGTCTGTGGGGTTGGGCACTCCAAGGAGTCTCGTGGTAGTGGTGTGGGCAGGCCAGGCAGTCTCTGGAGGTAATCTCAGCGGGTGAGGAGCGGACGAGGAGCTGGCGAGAGAAATAGCTGACTTTAAAATCCAGCAACCCTGCACCGAGGGTGGTGAAAAACAAACAGAACAACCAAGAAAATAGCAACAACAACGACAGCTGCTGCTACTGCTGCTAGTACCTGCTACTGCTGTCTGGTAACTGCTTATTACTGCGACGACCACGACGACGAGGACGACGACGACTACTACTACTCCTGCTCCTGCTCCTGCTCCTACTCCAACTCCTGCTCCTGAGCCAACCATTTTCTCTACCAGCTTCCCGAATCGCACATGCCACCTCACCATGAGACGTAAGTACATTTGCGATCAGAGCTTTCTAAGGGCCGGGCGCGGCTCACGATATCTGCAGAAGTCCACGGTGGCACCAGGCTTGGCAGAAGTGAGAGCTGACCATGCTATCGACACGACACGACCTCTTGATACAGAAGTTGCTTAGAGCTGCCAGGCTTAGGGCTATCGTCTTACACAGGCGGCAGTTTCCCCCCAATTACATCACTATCGCAACGCGTCCTGCATCTGAAAATTCAGCGGCTCATGCAGACTCCAGTGGCCAAGACGACGGCCCCTAGCACATAGATCTTGGCAATGGCGAACACTCCCTCAGACGTTACCGTCTGACCTGGCGACACAACGCAGAGAAGCGAATCTGGATTTGAAACCATCTTGAAATGTAGATGCCACATGAATACACACGCGTAATCCGCCCCCTAAAAACCCCGATCAAGCAGGCCACGCGCACCATTCTTGAAAGTTTCAGAAGCAAACACCAGCGACCTGTAGAGAGCAGCAGGAGCAACAGTAACAGCATGAGCAGCAACGACAATTGTGCCAAAAATGTGCCCACAGCAACGAAGGAATAGCCTTGCTGACAAACCCACAGCAGGATATGCCAGCTACAAGGCTGTCATGCGCTACGCGGGGCCCGAATGCCTTACATCATGTATTGCTGCCGAACTTGCCACCTCCCTCGCATCGCATCGAGGCCACAAGAGATGATTGATAGTTCAGCACTAAAGGGTCATGAATGTCATGAGGCTCAACCGGGATGTTTGGAGACCTTCTGGGCAGGTTAGTAGCCACATCGGGCCCCTGGCGGATGATCCGTAAGAGCACCTGGCTGCCATGCTTGGGGCAAACACTCTTGTGCCGCGCGCAGGGCTGTAGTTGGTGAAACAATTCGCTGAGGCATCCTTCTTTGATCCTACGCTGCCCTTTGCCGCAGACTACAAGAATGGTTTAGGGCGAGACCAGCAAACGAATCCCTTCGCCATGTGAACCTTGAGCTCGTTTGTCCGCGTATTCCTTGAAGGATGGCACATGCTGGTGGAAGAAGTAGATCTGCGCAGCAAGCAGGGGTGCTTGGTGCGGGGTTCCTCTGCCAGGATCATCCCTGATTCCGCCAGGCTCGGCTTTAGGGAAGCGTTGAGGAATGCATTCCGAACCTGATCCTTGCGGTCGCGGATAGCTGCAAGGAAGTCCTCAGCCCCGCATTGTTCACAGTGGACGCACAAGCAGCGTACGCAGAAACACACATACACACACACACACAACAATCTTCCTCCTTTCGAAGGCGCAGAAGTTCGCAGTCCTCCAAACACCTAAGTTACCGACAGGGCTTAACAAGAACTCGGACTGATTACAAAGTGCAGCACAGCGACGGATGGTGCAAGGGTGTTCGAGCATGTGCAGGACATGCATGTTTATATATAGAGAGAGAGAGAGCGAGCGAGAGCGCGATAAGTAAGTAGATAGGCAGATGGGTAGAATATAGGCAGATGCATACAGATGTGTCTATATCTATATACACATAATATATATATATATATATGTATATACTGACAACCATGAAGAAAGAAAGAGATTATAGAATAGCGATGCGATATGAGGCGATACTGACACGATGATAGCTGTGTTAGCTATGTGATACAGACAGGATACTGCTGTAAGGGCCAAGCATGACCTTTTTGTTACTCATGTTCTTGGCTCGATGTTTGCAGGTTCTGCTTATGCCTGCATGAACACACATGCGCGTAACTAAACAGTAGTGGATGTCTGCATACACACAAGCTGAAAATCCAATTTCTTTTGGCAACTCTACAAGCAGATTCCTAAAACCGTACAGGTTTACATCACAGATGCTACATGCAATCCTGAGTAGCACAAAGCTTTGTATAGAAAAAAACCGCAGAAGCACCAGCATCATCGATCCACCCGCGCTAGTACTACGTACGTGTACAATCTAGACTCTGTCATGGTTCGTGCACCCCATATTGGCCATATCTGAAACAAAATGTGCTGTTGGCAGCTGGGCCCGGAATGGAAATGAACGTGGTTGCATATGGTACTGCATGAACGTGCATGGGAACACTTGCTCACTCTTACCAAAAGATGTAAACATTCGCTTATCACTACACATGCTTCACTACATCCACTACATGTATCTCTTACTAATTAATTATCCTGTTTTGGCACTCGCACTCGGCGAGGTTTTAGGATTTTGGATTTTTCGCCTTTTAGTAATTTTAGTAGCCCAAAACCCTAAACCCTAAACCAGTTTTTAGGGTCACGGTTTAGGGCATCCGGGGCCGCTGCACGACACTGGCCCTGCGCCTTGGCACTTGGAGGGAGAGGCGCTAGTGTTGGAAACAACAAGCAAGCTCACAAGAAGTTTCGCATGACGGAACACACGAGATGCATGTCACAAGCTTTTAGTAGGCCAACTTTAGTCATCACCTTACGGTGATGTGTTGACGGCTGTGGTACTGCCAAGGGCCATCTAAACGAGCAGCATGTCGTTGTACCGTTTCCTACAAGAGGACATTGTGACGACTCTTCCTCACCTGTGCATCGCTAAAAAGCTGGAGCAAGTACCCTCCGCCTTTACATACAAGAAGAAGCGACAGATCATGTGATGGCACACCCATGTTGAAGCATTCACGTCCCCAACAGACGCAGACGGGGTTGGTGTAACTTAGTGTAGCCTTTAAACAAAGTCCCGATTGTCTGGACTGTTTCCTCTGCTTCCGTGCACATCAACAAACGCATGGTTGCGTGTAGCTGGCGGTACTGGCGGCCCAAGATGATACCCATTATACAAGCAACACTGGTGGCAACAGCCCAGCGCCACGATAGCCTTATAGTACGTTATAGTACCCTTGCAGGCATCCTTGCCGCTGTCGTGCCCTTTTACCTAAACCCTACACTGTTCTTATAGGAACTAAGACGTCGCTCCGGGGCCCGGGCGGCTCCGTGTTCTGCAGAGCCAGCTCCTCAGTTCAACCCAAGAGGGAGACAAACTGGGAATAACTTTGGGGGCTACGATAAAGGTAATTCGAGGGTACAATAAGGGTACTATGATAAAGGGTACTATAAAGGTACCATTATAGGGGTACTATAAGAGCACCGTTATATGGGTACTATAAAGGCACTATCTTACAAGGGTGCTGTCAGGGTACCACTAGAAGGGTACTGTAAAGGTACGATGTTACAGGGGTATAAGGTTGATTGTAAGGGTCACTACACATATCAGGGCCAAGTAAGGGTTCCTCTACATGTGCTTGTGAGGACAGCTTGGGCAAGCGGAATGCTGGGACAACTGTGCTCTGAAAAACAATTTGGTGTCTGTCTTTGGGATATCAGGGTACTATATTAGGGTACTATTTAGGGTATTATATTAGGGGGATGGTGCAGGAGCCCATGGGGCGAAGAGCAGCGTAAGTTCTGCTAGGACCCTGGCTCCGAAAAGGCTGCCATCGTGAAGACATGTGAGCAGTGGCCCCAGGTGCGACTCCTGAAGGCCAACATGAAAACCTAAACTGAACGGTGCTTATGTACGCGGAGGCAGGGGTAAAGATGGACTTCAGCAGAAAGAAGGATGCACAAAAAAAAGCATAGGCAGGTGCAGAAACACAAACAGAAAGGTGCACGGACGAAGGCGTGCATACAAACACCTACCTGGCGCGACTGATTGCGACTGCCAGCATTTAAACAGACAACCAAGTTGCTGCCAGGATAGAGCACTGCCTCATGGAAAGCGCCGGGCGGAGCATGGAAGATTCTGAACCAGGTTTACAACTTCGTTAACTCCAAAATATAATAGTGATTCCAAAAGAGCTCAGCTTCGTTGTCGCTCCACGCAAGACACGCGGTTCAAATTTGGCATCGGGCTTTCACCGCTTCCCGGTATATCCCCCACATGCTCGCTTCACGAGGCCCGGAGACATCAAGCAACGCACATCAACCGTGCTCATGACATCGACATATACGCTTCGACCTACAGTGGTCTGTGAGGAAAGTTCCTCAGAATGTATTGGTGTATATTGATATTGGACCGCCTGGCAAAAGCAACGCCAACAGCTCACTGTGGAAGGACTCATGGACACATGACGCGATATGAGGACCCTTGGCCACCATGAAACTCTGCAAAGCCAAATATCCCCACAAACTCTGGGAGAGCTACGCATCTCTGAAGCCCTTGTTTTGCATCAGGGCTGGTGCAATCGCCTGAATGTCTAAGCCTACCCTACGGCAGTTCAGCTCTCATGACTGCACTTCGAAACCCTAAACCCCAAACCTAAAGCCCAAGAAAGCGGATCGGGTTGCCTTGCTGAAAGTGCTGTAGCCCTCCGTCGTTCGGAAGGACTGCGCCTTACGCAAGAGATGGCCGCGAGCTTCCGGCCCCTACCCTGTCTCATTCTCCTGCCGTATAATGTAATGCAGCACCATACAAACCTGTTAATTCTGTAGCGTGGTGAGCGTATGTATGTATATTTTTGTTCTATGTACTTGAATATTTATAGCATCGAACCAACTTATAAACAGTGTGGCAAGCGGCTGAAACTCTCAGGGCTCGATTTAAAGTAAGCCCAGAGCAATCTGAGCCCTGCGCAATGCGCGGAGGCTTGCCCTGCTTCGCCTCTTCCTTCCTGGCCACCTTGATTTTAGGGTTTAGGGTTTAGGGGTTAAGGGGTTTAGGGTTTAGGGTTTAGGGTTTAAGGTTTAGGGGTTTCGACTCTCACACTCGCACAAGGCCGGCAAGGCTCCGCATGGTGGTTTAGGGGTTTAGGGTTTAGGGGTTTACACTCTCACAACTCGGACAAGCCAAGCGAGGATCCACAGGTGTTTTTAGGGTTTAGGGTTTGCGGTTTCTGTCTCGTTGCTGATGCTGCCATAGGCTCAGGGTTTAGGGTTTCGTCGCTTGCTGCCGGCCACCCCATCGCCAGTCATCTCTCGTTTTGTCAGCGATGCATTTTTCGTGTGCCCGTAGCATCAGGCACGTCCACCGACTTCTCAGGATGGCACGTTTTAGGGTTTAGGGTTTAGGGTTCAGGGAAAATGGTGCGGGAGTGGGGAACGGAAGCATTGAGCGTCTGCAAGTAAGGTTTCGTGACAATTTTTCCACGTTCTCAAGTCCTTTCGATTCTCAGCAGGTGGCAAATCGCCTCGAAGTCCTATACAAGTCTTGCTACCCCTTTCCAGGAAGAGCTGAAAAGCCAATCTCCTCCACGGGTCCCGAGCCAGGTCCCAGCGTTCCTTGCCGCTCCTCCACAGCGAGAAATGGCTTCAAGGAGGCTCGGTCTTCCGGCAAAAAATCGAAGGCATGACAAAAGCACGACACTGCTTCTAATTTCTAGTCTTGAGCCTCTCGCAAGCGACTACTGTAACATGCCTGAGGGTTGAGTCGGGTTGAGCTTGGCTTGGGATTCTTCTCTTGCGTTTCTTCCCCTCAGCTTTGCTGTTCTCTGTGCTGGGCGAAGCCCAAAAGCGCAGATCAGGCCTGCGGAAGTCCGTGAGCGTGGGCATCTCGCCCTTCCGAATCCGCGGCGTCACCGGCTTCCTCTTGCCCTCGGCTTTGAAGCCGAGGCTGGGGCGGGCTTCGGTCCAAGAAAGGCCGTCTAGGCAGCAACCCGCGGCCCTGAACTCGTGAAGCATGCTCCTTCTGATGAGGACGTCGGGCATGCTTCTTGCAAGGGGTGCAAAAGGATACATTGCTGGCAGTGGAAGATGGGCTGGCTTGAACGCCTGCTCTACCCTAAATTAAGGGATGGCTGCCAAACGCAACGAGCCGCTGAGCACAAGCCATTGCCAGCTCCACGACCCAAGGTAACTAAGCCGTGCGCGAACGTGGTGTCCCAGGCATGCACGGCTACCTGAGGCATCGTACAGGGAGCGCCATCTACATATGTGTATGACGTATGTAGGTGTGTGTGTGTGTGTATATAGATATATATGTACAAATACGTACTTACATACATACATACATACATACATACATACATACATACATACATACATACATACAGTGCTTACTTACTTGCTGGCTTAGTTGCATACTTACTTTCCCTGTTACAAGTTATACAAAGGGTACATACTCAGTGTTGCACTATATGTTACATACATACTGAAGTCTTATCTGTTATCTAAGCACCCTGGCCTGTCCCTTCACCAGGATGAACGCATCTTTGCCTCATGCAGGCCACAGGTCAAAGGCCAAGCTCAAGAACTCTCATCAACCGACTTGCGCCACGGAATTCCTGAATATATACACCACGCCCCTCCTGCAATTGCACTTCGTCTGGTTAGTTCCTGACATCGTGTAGCCTCCGTCATCCATGCATATTTGCAAGTTTTCCGCAGCGACGGCCTGGATCGTTTTGTCGAAAAATGACCTGCCCCAAGACTGCGCAGACTTGACTTCTCCAAAGCGGCACACAAACTTGACTTCGGGCTAGCTCGACTCAGCTAGACGGGACAGGGTTGTGCGACCGCTCTCCAGAGAGCATCCCCCAGCCTGCCCCTTCAGCTCTGTCGTGAATTCGGCTGTCTTCGCCAACCTCGGGGAGGAGCTTGCGAGCTGGCAAGATCTATCAAGCTACAGAACTGCAAAAAGCTAGACAAGCCAGTACGAAGGTGAATCTTGAGTTCGCGTGCTCGATGCTCACACTCTGGCTCGCGGACGTTGTCCAAGATAACCCGAAGAGGCTGGGCATCCGAGCTTGTGGATAACGCCCGGGCTCGTCTCCTGAGATAAGTTTGCCCCAAACGCCATGCTGCTTTTGCGAATACCCTATAGAACCCTTCTTGCAGAATCCGTATCGAACCGTTCTTCTGGCCGAGGTTTCACATATTCCGTCGATTATGTCGGGCCGATGAGCCATGCTGCGCAAAATCAAACGTGTCAACGCAAACATGTGTTGCTGGAGCGCTGCCTCCATCTTGTTAAAGAAATCCACCTAGGCCAGGCCGACAAGGCAGTGAATGTGCGCTCGCACCTACAGTCAAGACTTAACTGTTCAAAAGGGTTGATGAAGGGCTTATTGGGTGTTATAACATTACATATGTATCAGAAATTGTCTCCACCACTCGACCCCCATGGCAGCAAGTGCACAGCTTAGGCACGCACCGACTGCAATAAACCAACGACCTTGGCAACGTCCACAAACTCGGACAGCACCTCGCAATTGAAGAGCCGAAGCTTTCATCCTCGCTCATACTCCTCGGTGCCAGCACATCCTACTTCCAAGTGCCCGGAGGATCAACGGGACCTTCTCTATCCTTCTTCTCTGGTCTGTGGCAACGCAAAGCTGGACGACCCGAAACCCTATCCCGCCACAAAGCGCCGGAGCCTTGCGGAAAACTCTGGCATTGAACAGAAGAAGTTCGCAGTCCGCCGAACACCTCAAGGCAAATCTGGTTCTTCTCACGGAATCTAATCGCAGACAGGATCCAAACACTTTGGCAGTCTGAGAATATCCGTGCGTCCTTCTGTTCACATTGAAGATCAACTCTGACCATCACCACCATCCTGACCATCATCGTCACACTCACGCGATCATCAGCAAAAGCATCCTGACACCCCAAACAATTTTCACCTCATCATCTGGGTAGTTCTCTAAATGAGGGTCCCTTTTTGGGTCCTGTTTGCAAGGGCGGCCTACTATTTTGGCGGACCCAACAAGGGGCCCTATTTTTAGAGAATCACTCCTAAACCCTTTTTACACAGGCTTGCCCTAAACCCTAAACCCCGTTTTTGAACGAGGTCTCTCTGAAGTGCCTGTAGTAGTATGATTTCATCGATCTCTCCCTAAACCCCTGAACCCCAAACCCTATAAACCCTTAAAGCCCGAAACCGTTTCGTCGTGGGATTTCGGAAGCTCCTTACACCCGGCCTGATCGAGGCGCTTCTCGGGGCTTCCGAAAGCAGCGCCACCTCCTGGGGCTCGGTTTAGGGTACAGGGTTTGGGGCTAAGTTTCGGGTTTAGGGGGTAGGGTTTAGGGTTTACACTCTCACAACTCGGACAAGCCAGGCGAGGATCCATAGGGTTTAGGGTTTAGGGTTTAGGGTATAGGGTTTAAGGCAAAGGGTTTAAGGGTTTCGGGTATAGGGTTTATGGCCAAGTTTAGGGCTTAGGGGCCCACCGGAAGGGTCTGCCAGAGAGAGCCTAATGCCTAACACCCCTACCGCTACCAATAGGAAGCTCCTGTCACTCGGAAGCCTGCAAATAAAACTCCATAAAATCCCCATCCCAACAAAAGCCCCGGACGCCAAACACTGAGCCAGCTTCGAGAGTGTTCACCTGGCAGCATGCATCTCATGGTGGGGAAAGCACGGGAAAGCGGCGCACATCTTCGGCTAACACGAGCTTTAGAATCACCTTCGGTGGAATCTGACGAACACGGCTTCGGCCACGGCATTTCACGACTGGCCGAGATCTACGACAGCGGCTGTACCAGACAAGTTGAATCCGCTTGACAGGAGGCAATCCGTCGAGCCCGCAGAATCCACGTGCAACGAGTCAACATCAAGAGATCTCGAGCCGGCAAAACCTGGTCTCCGAGGTTCGACTCCTGGCCCAAGCTGGGAAGTCAGACAGGGTTGGGTTTCTGCCATGTTACACTTCGGTTCTGAAATGGAGGCTTTAGTGTTTCGGGAGGTGTTCGCCTGGTTCCTGGGGGATCATGCAGTGTCAACCGCCGCTGCGAGGATTCTTGAAGAAGAAGCCGCCAGATTTGGAGCCTTGTCTTCGGCTGTGTTTTGGGGCCTGCAAATCAGTGCTCTGATATGGAGCATTCCGAGATACACGATGTGTTTGCGAAAATGTCGGGTCCGAAGTTAGGCAGAACACGCAAGCATCTCTTCACTTGACCTGGATCCTTGATCGCACAGTTAAAACATGAGGATGAAGGCTACCAGAGGCTACCCAATGCCGAAAGACTACTCACCGCGAAGACCCGCTGGCTGATAAGCACACAATGGATTATGCACGTACTCCAGGGCGCGTCAAGACTGAAGAGCCGGAATGCAATCCTCGGTGAATGTGCTGAAGCCTTCGACAGTGGAGTAGACCTTGGAAAATGTTTTCGAAGGCGCCGGAGCACAAGCGCACAGGATCTGCGGCCTACGACCGGGCTTCCGAGCATTCCGACCCCACTCATCCTGCTTCCTGGCATGTTTGGCTGCATCCGGGCAGCGTTGGCAGCCGTTCGATTTGTTTCTCCGGGGATCTAAGAGGCACCGAGTTCAAGTAACAATTCAAGTAGCTGTGCCTCCACGTCAGTGTGCCGCACAGGTTGCTCAAATTTGCGCTGAGTGTGGCTGCTTTGGCATGCTGACAGGACACCAACTAAAACAATTCCTTGGCTCTGCATGCTGAAACTCTTCGAATCAAGAGATACACAAAATCCCATCGCTTCGCCTGATAGTGTCGTCGCGCTTCTTGGCCTGCCTGAAGTTCGGGGTGCACGCGGTTCTCATAAAAAGCTTCGCCACCATCTCGGCAGTAGCGGTTGCACACCAGGCGCACCGTTCCCGGATCCTGGATCCTGCTGCGTACTCTGTTATCTGTTATGCAGGATGCCTCGTCGGAATCTTCTCGCGAATCTTCCAAGACATAGCGGAGCAAGGCCTGCGACGATCGAAAGGCATGGGAAAGTGTCGGGATGGCCAAAGAGCAAGGCCAGCGCCTGCTGTTGACCCTCGACCACAGTGTCCTCACACCGCGGAGAGTTCCACACACGTTGAAAGCGGGTTGTCACGAGGAACTGGAACCATACGTTGCCCACATGACGAAACCACGTGTCACATGTCCGCTCCTGTCCCCCTCCGCGACCGAGGTCTTGTCGGCAGGATCCCTGCAGGCATGTGTGCGTAGCTTCCCGTCAGTACTTCGTACAACGTGTGCCTGCGGGGACTCAGCTAGCCCAGGAGCTGGAAACTGCGAATTTTCTCGCCGGTCTAGCTGGAGAGTATGCCGTGCCTCTTTACACCTAGCGAGAATTGCGCATGAACCCACTGCATGCTGTCGTCGTTGTCATATATAAACCTTGCCATCAGCACCATCCTCATCATCATCAGCAGCAAGGTTCCATTGCATGCAATGCACACGAAGTAAAGCCTTGTCACCACCTGCCTATCCGCGTGCTGCTGTGTGCGCCATTCTGACTCTTGTTCGTGGTCCTCGTGGCTGCTGTCCTGCTAGAAGCAGAAGCCATGACAAAAACAATGGCATAGCGGTTGTGAACGTGGTCATGGCGATGCTGGCTGCACAGCTTCATCTGCGATACTAACCGATACTACTGATGGCAATCTGGATGACCTGGACGCATTGCGTGTGCGATGATGCTCAGGCCTTTCGTCCGGACCCTGCGGCAGCTCCCAAGCTCTCTGCGAGTTGCGCCTGTGAGACAGCTCCACATGCACGTGGTGAAATGTGGACTCTTTTCCACCATTCACGACTCCAGACTGTTGGTTCCTACTAATTATACGAAAATGAAGAGAGTCATTCGCGTATATAGGTACGCCAGTTTACAATGAAATGAGAGAATGTACATTTCACTCTATTGAAAAGAACAAAGGAAATGAAGAAAAGAACCTCTTCACATTGTACTGAAATCATGCCGTCGCTTCGCTCACAAGAGCCCCAATATAATGCAATCATGGCATTTGAGTTTTTTTGCCTCCTACATGGCATTTAATAGGCTCTTGGCTTTTGTCACTTTGCTCTGTTCATCTTTCCTGTGTCTCGTTCTTTCCTGCAGCATGCTTTCCTGCAGCATACAGCCCAAAACAAAGAAGAAAGTCACAATGGCCTCTGACCAATTCCAGATGGCTGCGTGTCCTGGCACATGATCTCAGCACAACAGAACTGGTGCAGGGCCGATCCCGCCAGAAATATCCTGTTAGCTCCCTCCGCACCACAGTAACAAGAAAAGAAAGCAATTCTAACGCCATGGACGGAATCGCCTGAGACCGCTTCACCTCCTGCACCTCTGTGGCCACTCGCCTGGGTCTGCATTCGGAACTGCGGGTGCACTCGGAAGACACACATTTTCACTGCCATGACATGTTGCAGATGGCTTGTTCGCACCGGCTTCGGGCTTACATCCAACACACATTGAAAAGAACTGTCGGCCGAGATTCTCCGGCACAGTCCCAATGACTCCAGAAATCTTCGCAATTGACACTTCCAGCCCATGAATGAAGCTGGGCTGAAACCTCCGTCTTTCCGCAATGCAGCTGGATAGAGATGCCGTAAGATGTCCACAGATTCGACATTGTACGACCATGCAGTATATACGCAATCCCTGCGAGCAATCCTGTATCCGACAGTGACTGCACCAAAAGGCAGAACCTGGGTGTGCAGCCGCACTTGAGTCAGAGTTGACGGCATTTGATCCTGACTTTCGAAAGCAATGGGGGACTGCAAGCGCTTGAACGCTTGAAAGCTCCTTGGGCTGGCAGCATGTAAGCTAAGAAACAATAAGAAGGTCTCACAGTTTTCGCTGCCATCTGGGCACTCTTTTTCTTTCCGCGATGGTCGTTGGGAACAGCCCAGGTGGGTGGCGCCACATGGAGCTCACCCGACCCGTCTAATCGTAACCCGTGAGGGTTTAGGGTTTAGGGTTTAGGGTTATCCCCCCAAAAGAAGCATCTGGCCGTCCTTCCCCAGGTCGGGACGAGGGCTAGGAAGAGCTTCCCCGGACCGAACCAAGACCTCGTTGCTTCAGGGGCTTGCCATTTTCCCCGCCTCCCACCTAACTGGTATTAGGGTTCAGGGTCTGACTTAGCTGGTATTAGGGTTCAGGGTCTGACTTGGGTAGCACATGAGATTTGGGGCTTGAGCTCGAAGATTGGAACTTCTCTGCTCCCACAACGTTGCTCCAACGTTGCAAGCAAGCAAGCAAGCAAGCCGTGGTTCTGCTTGTACATCCTTCTGGAGGACATGACCAGGCTCTTACAACGATTTCACTGAACAAGCTTGTGCCAATGAATGCATCACATAGGTCTTCCAATGCCAATTGACATGCTGGCCATTATCAGGACAAGCTTTAAGGAAGCTTTCATGGGATTCGATTCAACTTCAAGCTGCTGGAGCTCCAAAACTCGAGCCAGGCCTCCGGCTGAGACGCTGCCTTTCAGAAGAAGGTACACACCTCTCTGGCCAACAAGTCTTACGGGCTCAGAGATGCACCACACAGGTCTTGAGAAGAGGTCTACGGCTTTCAAGCTCCGGGCTGGTCGCTTGATCTCCTTGGCCTGGGACCCGAAACGCTGTCAAACCAACTGTTGCACTGACGACGGATCGAATGTTCCACTTCTATCTTTGCCGGCTCTGGGTAGCGTTGGCCTGGACTGTCACAAGTGTCCGATGCCGATAAACCGAGTTCAAGACGGAAGATGACTTGGCCCTCCCGCTCGTGCCTGACTGTTGCCACCTGCAGGTGCAAGGAAAACAATCGAAAACGATATGCCCCACGGGTTGTTCATTGTTCACCTCCAAACGCGGACAAACTATCTGGCGCTGTTAACTCCCATCCACCTTCGCTATCTTGTGAATGATGCCGACTTTCTCCCTCTCCATGTTCATGAAGAAGGGTGTCTTGCCTAAGGTCAGCTTGAATGGATCTTCAGCATCGCACGTGCATCTCTCTTTGTATGCATGCGTACTGTACATATGTATACACGTACAGAAACATTCACATATACACATAATTACATATACGTAAGTATGTACGTATAAACACATATAGATGTACGCGCGTGTTTATTTCATGCGTTCATAAAACAGTAAAAGCTAAAATCAAAAAAAGAATAGAACAGAAAAGACTAGAACAGAAAGGAATAGCATAGCATAGAATAGAATTCGAATAGAACAGAATTCGAATGCAATTAAGATGGAATGTAAATAAACCTTTGACAGAGTATTAGTAGAATATTAATAGAATATTAACAGAATATTAAAAGAACGTAATAGAATGTCAATATGATATTCATATAACAACCTGTGACATAATATATAATTTATAACAGCATGATATGGTTTAGATGATTTATCATATTAAAATACAGCGTTCTAAGATATCATGACATACTATAATATGATATAATACGGCAAAACATATAACATACTCCAAAATGAAATATTCTATTAAAATACAGCATTCTAATGTAACATGACATAATATGATATATTATGGCAAAATATATAACATACTCCGTAATAAACACTTATTATGTGAAATATTTTCCTATTATATTATGAAATCATAGATTAAATGATGTATTCTAGTATAAAATGATATAGCATAATATATTCAATGAAACTTCATATTAAATGAAAAGATATGTTATAATGAAAACGGACATGGTACAATCCAGTATGATAGAGTGCAATATAACATGATGTATAAGATAACCTGAAAAGATAAGGCAAGATAAACAAGATAAGACATGACATTTCTTAGCCTAGAACATGATAAGATACATAATATGTGATACGAAAAAACAGGTGCAAGACGATATGCATGAATGTAAGCAGCACAACACATCACATATAACTTATAACACTTGTTCTTAGCAATACAAAAAACCATACAAAAACTATCCTGGAAATGTAAATCATACAAACACTAATGTATAAACATGTAAATATATAATTATATAAAAACTCAGATGACTGAATACATATATATATATATCCATAAATCAGTATGAAAATATATGAACACATAAATATATTATTTTTTATTCTGAAGGCCCGAAGCAAGATGCACTCGATGAGTGTCTGATTGCACTCACTGTTGGCCATCAACACGCACTCACACTAGGCAAGCAGGCGTTGGGGGCAAACAGGAAGGAGGCTAAGGAGCAGGCCACCACTTTTGGGCAAACCTAAGCCTCTGCGAAACACGACTGCAATGTTCA
>CAJNDV010029113.1:12017-26410 GCA_905221635.1 Symbiodinium sp. CCMP2456 | reverse complement strand
GATGACGTGTTGACTGGCTACGTCAGCAGCTGCTCGCATGGGAAAGTGCGTGAGGTTGAAGTGCGCAAAACAGGAGTCGACCACATGATGCCACCCCAGGGTTTTGCATGTCTTTCTGTATGCCTGCAACTCACACGCCCAGGAAGCGGATGCTGGAAGGTCGTTGCACCCAAACACCTGTTGTAGATCTGAGTTGACGAGATGAGCCCACGTGCCAGGAACAAGCTTCGCTGTGTGGAAGAGCTGCGCCATGAGATTATTCCGATCTGCGAAGACCCTGTGCAGAAGGCCTAGACGCACAGCCGCCACATGGAAAGACCATGGAGTCCAGCCCAAACACATCAGACAGGATGGAGCTGGCGAGCGCTTACAATGGCCCAAAAGCATACGGGCAACCTTGCGTTGTAACAAGTCAAGACGCTTCAGCTGGGCGTCAGACAACGGAATGGCCGCAACAAGGAACCAGACGAGTGGCTCAATGTACAGGCACCATAACTTTCCAAGCAATGACGCCGGAACCTCATTGGAGCGAGCCCATCCGACACAAGTGCCTGTTTTCCGGAGCACCCTGTCTTCAAGGTCCAACAAGGAGGGGCCCACGCATCCAGTGGGCGTGAGTAGAGCACCCAGGTACCGGTAGCGATCAGTGCGAGGCAAAGGTTTTCCATGCAGCATGAGACCAAAGTCAGCTGAGTTTGCCTTCAATAAGACAGCAGATTTGTCGACACCAAGGTTGAATGTCATGCGAATGCCTGCTGCCCACTGCTCTGCAGCATCCAGAACTGTTTGTGCACTCACCGGGTCTGCACTCAACAGGGCTATATCATCCACATAGCCAGCTGCAGGGAAACTCAAGCTCTCATCAATGAGGTTGAGATTGCACGCAGTGCCGTAGTCACACAGCTTATCGTAAAGAGGCAGGGTGAGGAGAACAAACAACGCAGTAGACAGCGAACCACCTTGTGGCAGACCCACTTCATTCTTGAATGGAGGGTGCACCGATCCAAAAATCGCAACTCTCGACCACAACCCGGAAAGCAGCGTGTGTATTGCCAGGATACTATGTTCATGAATTCCAGGCAGACGACGCAAGCAGGCGACAGCCGCCAGAGCCGCGGGTCGACAGAAAGCAGATTGACCATCCAAGAAGACGACAAGGCAGCTCACCAGGTTTGCCGAGCGCAGGCGCAGCAGATCCCCCAGAAACGCAAAACTTACATCAGGACCTTTACTTCCACCCAATTGCCAGGGGCATGCCTGAGCTCGAATGGACGGCCAAATGCGGCGGAATAAGATCCTGTCCAGAAGCTTCAGGCCAAGTGGCATGAGAGAGATGGGCCTGTGGGACTCGATATGTTGCCGCGGCTTCCCTGGCTTTGTGAGCGGCGTCACAACTACGGAGCCCCAAGTGGCAGGCAAATGGTCAGTCAGAATGACGAGGTTCAGCAAACCAACAAAGCAAGCCCGCAGAGCTTCCAATGGTAAGCCCAAAATGAGGACAGGAATGGGTTCAGTGGGCGGTGGAGCTGCGCGGAGGTTGATACAGGCGATGGCGTCACACAATTCAGACCACTGTGCGAGAGCCCGGCTGCGAGATGCCAACGGTGAATCCGCAACCGCCTTCAACCAATGCTTTGTGCAATGATGAAGTTGCTTCGCCTCCTCAGGCATCGGCGGCATACAAGGAGGCTCAGTAGACCAACCTTGGTAGAGATCAAATATCTGCTCCGGAGCGATTTGTCCATCCCATGACGTTTGTGACCGCACGAACTCAATCCAAATATGTTGCGCAGTCGCATCATCGAGGATCTCATCACCGACTGTAATAAGATAGGACGCCGCGGACTTAGGCTTCAAGTCATCCCGCACTAAACGGTGTACATTGCGGCAGACAGCCCAACGCTGCCGATTGAATTTGCGCAAGAATCGACTCACAGTGCGCCGATGCATCCGATGCAAGCTGGAGCCACGGGAACTGCGCATCCTGTCGATAGCATCACGCAACCTTTTGGGGAAACGACCCCGACGTCTCCGAGGGGTGACAGACCTAGCAAAACGCCCATATGGCGAGTTACATTGGAAGAGCGTGCCAAGCAATATGACACCAAGGAGCGCGGCACCTTGAACCAGCGTGTCTAACATGCTGCCCCGGTCAAGATCCTGACACCAAAGACGCGAAGCCATCCATGTATGTAGGCCCACCAGGAGAGGAGTGACCTCTGACAAGAAAGCCTCAACCGGGAAGTCAGCGAACGTGGACCACTTCAAAGGGATCTCATTCTCGTTGACAGCGCATGGAGTCTTAATCATCAGTGGAAAATGGTCGCTTCCTGCCACACGTTGCGGGACGACATGAAGTGACGGGTCGTGATGACCAGAGTAGGCGATGGCCAAGTCCAATACATTGCCCTTGATGTGTGTGGGCTCGGCCGGACCAGTACGTGTGTTCAGCAACACACCATCATGCAAAAAGAGAGCCTGGAACGTACGATTTACCACCACCTCATCCAAGGACGGGGTTCGATCAACACCGGCACTGAGGAAGGTAGGCAGGTTCATATCGCCCACCAAGAAGTGAATGGCATAATGATGAGTTTTCCTCAGCCGATTCCAGGATTGATGCACCGCATGGAACATGTCACATCTGGCCTCGCGCCCATGGCCAGAGTGGGGAGCGTACACAACACCAAACAAGAAAGATTGGACACCAAGCTTGGCAATCCAAGCGCCAAAATTGCAGGAGTCAAGGCCGGTGTTCAAACGAGCCCATCGTCCCTGGAACTGCTTGCCAAAGAATATACCGACACCACAGCCAGGCCACGAGCGGTCGGTGTGGACAAAATCAAAAGTGACATCAGGCTGGGAGGGAACATGGGTGGATGCCATCACGCCTGTCTCTGCGACACACAATACGGCACACGTCTGATCATGAAAGAACATAAGCACATCAAGAATCTTACCATGGTTGATTGTAGCATTGCGATGCGAAAGGCAGGATCAATTGAGGAAGCAAAATTTCAGCCCCTCACCGCTTGCCACATCACCTGGCGGAGATAGTCACTGAGCCTTGCGCTTGCTGCGCGGTGCACGAGCTGATACGAACGCCGCCTCCAAGAGCGGCCATACCTCATGATCCTCTCGTAACCCGGATTCTTTGATGTAGTCAGCAAGGGCCATCTTTCCAGCCGGCCCCATCTTCTTCGCAACTGAAGAGCACACTGCTGTGAGATCAGCAGTTCTAGACAAGTGTGAGATGGATGGGAGGAGCAGCTTGCCATCGACAGTCGAGGTGACTTGAGGTGTGATGTCGAGGGGCGAAGCGCGGCCTACCCCAGCATCATGGAACCATTGAGAACGAAAGAGCGCGCCCCTGAGCGCTCTGACCTGATCCTCCTTGGAACTGTTGATGCGCCCATTCCCAGAGCTACGGCCAGTGGCTCCTGGGTAGATTTGAAGATTACCGCCCCCACGACCAAACTTCACTTGCAGCACACCTGGGGACACCAACTGAGGCTTCTCGCAGACGATAAGCCCTTGCTTCTTCAAGTTGTCAATGACCATCAACAAGTCATCAAGTGTGATGGACATACGAGGGAACAGGGGGTTGAGGAAGTGCACGGGCCATCCATGAGAGTCATGCTTTACATCTTTCAGCTTGCCGCTAGAAGAAATGACGCGAGGCCAAGAGACCAGCGTGTTCCTGAGCAGATTGTGGGGCTTGCTGTCCTCACAGCTGTCCTGCTGAGGAGCATTCTCATCGGCCATCTCACCTGATTCGGATGAAGAGCCAGTCTTGTCAAGACGACGCCTCGGTGGGCATGTCGGAACTGGGGTCAAGGAGCGCATGCGCCTTATGGGTGAATCGTCATGATGCCGAGCTCGCGCACGAGTTGAAGATCTGGAACGAGACCGTCGAGGTGAAGCAACGCTGTCTATGAAGCGCCCTTCGGGATGAAGATACCAGCAGTCTTTGCGATTGCATCTGCGCCCAAATCGGCACTTTGTCTTGGATGGTGAGGTAAGATGGGTGCCCATCGCACTGTCAACACTGGATGGCGGGCCCTCCGCAACCAAAGAGTGCGGTGCAGTAGTTGGGGCATGCATGCTCGGCGTACTCGATGGCCAGTGAACTTGTTCAGGTTGCGAGCCCGCAAAGCAACTCGGAAATGCACCAGCACCTGCAGCATTGAACAAAGTGGGGTCTCCAGCAGCAGCTGCAAGAGCACCTGTATGAGAAGAAGCCCCAAGTAGACGTTGCTGTTGCAGCAACTGTTGCTGCCACTGCTGTTGCTGCAACAGCTGCATAGCCATCCATGTGAACTGTGCCTGCTCGTCCATGGTTCCCACGCGGCAGCTTGATTGTAAAGGCTGTGGCGGCAACAGACGGCATCACCTCAGAACACCTTAGATGCCTTAGCAAGCGGGGGCATCTATCCCGAATCACCTGAGACAACAATCACACAACACTCCGGAACCACCAAGAAACCCGAAGCCTGCGAGACAGAGGAGGAAAAAGAGCAGGTAACCGCAGTGCAGTCACCGAACCGAGACTGAAGAGGGACAGCAAGTAGGCTTTTCACGGCCAACACGCAGTTTCATTTGTTCTCGTTCGGTGAACCGACTGCGCCCACCCGCCTTCCGCCCGCCCCGAATACTGCATCAGAAGTCTGCAAAAGGAAATGCACAATTTCCGAATCACCCAAACAAGGCGCAACGAGCATCCAGAGGACGGAGTACCTAAGGAAGCTCACGATTCCGCAGGATATCTTACCTCAGGCGTCGTAGTCAAACAAACAGCATAAATCGCTGAGTGCCTTCGTGCGCCCCCCGGCTCGCAGGTCTTACAGCCCCAGCCGCAGCCCCGGGGTGCGCTTGTTCTGTGAAGGAAAGATTTCAGAGCTCACAGCTCTCTGCAACTCGAGTTCTTGCACCGCAGAGGGGGAGGGTGCGCGCATCACGGCGTGTGTGTGCGTGCAGGACGGCGTGTGCACCGGAGCCATGTATGTCGGGGTTGCAGCGAGTGCATGCATCCAGGACAAACGTGTGCACTGTGTCGGGGGTGACGTGGCGTTACCTGAAGGTAATGACCGTTCGAAGCGTCCCAAAACTGAATATCACTGGCAGATATCAGTGTGACATTGGGGTGTTTGGCTTTTGCGGTTTGGGGTGGGGGAATGCATCAATATGAACCCACAGAGAGCCGCTATTATTATTAATATTCCATAAGTACATACATTCATACATGCATGAACAAACATGTGTATATATATATACATATTTGAATAAGAATATACAAATGTGTATCTTTTACATATATAAACAAGAATATACAAATCTGTAACTTTATTTAAAAACATAAACATAAAAATAAACAGATATACAAATGTATGAATATATAAGTATGCAAATATAAACATATAAAAATATTTACATACAAATATACAGATATGTAAATATACGAATATGTCGGTACATAAACATATAAGTATACCGGTGTATACGTATCAACATTGTACATGTAAGAATAAGTTCATGTATACGTGAATAGATGCACAACAACAAAATATACAAATGCAAATATATATATATATATATATCATGTAAAAACGTCTAAATGTATAACTATCTAAATCTAAATAGACATATGTGAAGCTGCACATATAAATATATTATAAGTCAATCTAAAAAATAAAGACATAAGTATCTGTATATGCACCAGTATACATATACAAAACTATGCGTACGATTTGCTTAATACATGAACTGAAATCTCTGATCACCCTCATTACCTTCTGCACTACCAGTACGAGTACGAATCTTTCTGCTGATATTGCCACTAGAGTTTTATGATATAGACAAAAATGTACAATTATTCTTTCTGACATCCGTACAGCCTTCAAGTTGTTCGAAAGCCGTAATTACGGAAGAATTCAGAGATAGGTTATGATCTGACGATATCGAACGATTAGAAGATATAGACTATGTAATAACTGTTGGCATTCTTGAACTGAAGACCTTAAATTTTTATAAATACAAGGACCATTCGGTTTATAATCGCATTGATCTATTAATGAACAGAACCGAATAGAATAGAACAGAATAGAACAGAATGGAATTGAGTAGAAGAGAACAGGCCCGCACACATATCTGTATAAGCACCTCGTTTAGTATGTGCCTACTCATGTATCTATCTACCTAGCTATCTACCTAGCTATGTATCTATCATTGTCTATCTACTTTTCCTTGTCTTCTATCTAGCTATATATCTATCTCTGACTCTAACCTAGTCATCCATTTGATTTATTCGTTTACCTGCTTGCTTATTCCATTTATTTCAGGGCCCATTGATCTTCAAAAGCACGCGCACTAGATAGGAGCATTACAAAACCACAACATGCACCTCACCCGGATACACAGCTTCCAAAGTGCCTGGGATTCCGACGTAATGTCTGCTCCAATTCCTTCTTACCTTAGAGCGCAGACCAGCGCATTCGAGGCCGAAGGACTGCAATGGCATGCGCAACACTGGCAACAATCCTGCAAAACAGGGAATGTGCATTGAAGCATCCTTTGGAGCGCGGCGCACTTTCGAGTCCTCCGATTGTTTGGCTGCCCACACCAGCTCGCCTCACTCCACGCAGATATGCGGCATGACCCCGCGGCTGCCACAAACATCTCACGCTGATCCGAACGAGGCACGGTTGTCTTGCGTTGGCTGTGCTTTAGCCTGGCAAATGACTGGTTCAGGTAAACACCAGCAATGGCTGCCACAATGGTCACTGGCCGCATCGAGACATGATCTGCAACCGCTTCACTCGCAACCGAAACCTGGCTGGCGTGGTAGGTGTAATCCATACCCCGGACAACACGGCAAAGCTGCTGCCTTGCGGCGATACAGCTTGCAGCCATCACGTGGTCGTCACGACTAATTGGTGCTGGGATTCTTTGTCAAACTGAGCTCGGGACTGAGTCCAGCCTTTCCGATTGTACTCGCGGCCTTGTGTTTCAAGGTTCAGCATGCCATGTTCTGCGTACGGCATCCTGGCGAAACGCACGTGCGACGACACTTGTGCTAAGGATGGGGCAATGGATTAAATTTCGCTCTTTGTTTTGCGACGCTGTCACCTCCTCACACTTGACTTGGCAACACCGCGGCACCATGTGTTGTTTATGTTGTCATGCGGCGAAAGCAAAACTTCACCCCGATGTCACAGTTCCTCCGAACCGCATTTTTCAGACAGCCCTTCGTATCGACCAAAACCTGCCTGGTGTGCCCTCCACCACGGGCGCGTTTGGTTCAACCAAGGAAGGCTGAGTAGCTCAGTGCACACAGACATGTCGAAACCAGCCTCGTGCACCAGATTGCGGTCGCGTGTAACGCCCTGGCACCAAGCACTGGTTGACTGAGCAGGCACCGATTGAACTGACACTGAATTTCTGTGGAAAATCTTGACAACGACCCTCGGGCCCGAGCTCTCGGCCAACCCTGCATGCACACGCACCCCCAACCTCTTAGAACCGCCTGCCGGTAACGGCAAGGTAAGTTGGCGCCGCTTGGTCCAGGGCATGAGCGCGACATTGTCGCAGCGGTGCCTGGTGTTTGCTGTCGAAGCAACCACTGACGACCACCAACCGGCAACGTCCGCGCCAGAGCTGCAACGAAGTTTTTGGCTGACGTGCGCTAGGACGAGCGTGGCAGCAACCCTCCCCCGGTTGTGCTGCCGTAGCGTCCTGTAGCCTGCGATGCGGTGAAGAAGCGTCGTGACACGGACAGTTTCCAGCGGGCACACAATTTCATGGAGATCACAATTCCTATCCATGAGAACTTCCACCATGTTGCCACAAATGTCGACATACAAATGCGATTCAACATCAGAAGTTGTAAATACCTTGGTTTTGTGCGGGCTCAAATGAAGTCCAATTTTGTCGGACTCCTGAATAGGACTTTCTTTCCATCACGAACACCACTCCGTCGGACGTCTTTGCATACAATACGATGTCATCAGCGTATCTTATATTGGTCAGTCGTTCAGGGAGGCCAACATACGAACCTTGTTTGGGCTGCACGGTTGGGGTTCAAGGGCAAAGGTCACTGCAGCAGGTGACGGCGTAGCGCCAGAAGCATGCTTTGTGGAGTCAAAGTTGCGCTTGGCTCGATTGGCATGGCTGGGAGCCATGCAGGGGTGCACGCGGCCCGACTTGTGCAAAGAGCATGGCCCGGGAATGCTCGGGAACTCGGCGGCATGGCCGGCAACAACATGCGACTGCGATAGCATTGGTTGCGAAGCCGTGTCGGGTGACAGTTTGTGTCACACCTGAAGACATTTGGATGGCAACTTGTTTCATCGACACATCACAGAATACATGCGGCATGGTACAACTTCCAATTACATCGTGAAGTGTGGACAAACAGAAAGGCATCCATCAAACTCAGATTGAAGTTATTCGATGCAACTGCGACTCCGACTGTATTATATGTTTTGCACACTCTCCCGTTGACGCAGCAGCGGCTGCAAAAATTGGATGTTGTGCTACGACGCATGCTTCGATCAATCGTAGGATGGATCCGCATTGCCGACGAACATTGGCATGAAACGCATGAAGTTGCGTGTGGAAGAGGCTCTCAGGCAGTATCCCGTGGAAATGTGGACAACAAGATTGGCCAGACGTCAATATCGGCAGGGCACGTGTGCACCTGGCATCCGGCAAGCACATGGACAGAGAACTTCTTTTTTTTAACGCTTTTAGTGTGTCTCACCATGACTCGAACGGGCGAGGGTGAAGGCAAAAAAATCACGTTTGTGTGTGTGTCCTGTGTGGGTCAGCGATGACACGAGCGTCATGTCGCAGCACGGGCCGTGCCATGGTTTCGTCGTGCGTATGTGCTGACTTCATCTGTGGGAGCCCAGCCCACACTGGAGCGTCGGCGGTCTTACAGTTCCGGATTGCGTCTCCAAACCAGCATTGAAAAACTTGGCCTCGCCTTCGCGTTGGATCCGAAACAAAAGCCTTTCGCAAAGCAATGCTGGCGATCCATGGTGGTTCTCTCCATTCACTGCATTTCCGAACCATTGTCTCCAAAACTGCAAAAGGATCAACTCCAAGTTCGAAACGAAAGCCCACTTGATCTCCCCTTGTACGTAACTCGTAAGACCGCAATAGGTCGCATAGGTCGCCAACCCGAAACTTTTGCAACATCACTTGGGCTGGGGAGCATTTTGAACAAGGACTGCTGCCAAGAATGCTCCAAGCATTCATCACGTAACATTCGACTGTACATGCCCAGCAAACACTCATGCAGTGAACGACCTTCCTTTTGAAAAATCTCTACCACAAGCCCCAAATCATCACTACTTTTGCGGCTTTTCATCGACTGTAGTGCGCTCGTCAACTCCGACAGCTGGAACGGGGAATGTCTGTGTACAATGCACAATGCTGCAATCCACAGTGTGCTGTCATAGAACCTCGACGATCGGCGTGGAAACATCGCTCAAGTTCTTTGTGAAATATTCGGTGCTTGGCATTTCGTTCCTGTCCACTTGTGTAATAACGAAGAGTAGGGTCCTCACATGCTGAATGCATCCGAACCCACCTGCCCCTCGGGTATGCTGAATGTAGTTTATCGTCAGGTGCCCCAAAAGCAGGTACGAGTACCAGACTAGTGACCAACTGATTGACAGACTGCCAAACCCAACCTTGGTTTGGATCACTTTAGCATGCAGAAAAGCGAACGACTGTTGTTGTTGGCCTTCCTGTAGTGTCCCAAGCCCTTGAGGCCGACTGCCTCCCGGGCCACGCGCACCCATGCTCGTTCTAGGACTTTCGCCCTGCGGGCCCGCACGCCGCTGCACGGACATGCCTGTGCATGGTCGCCTATAGGCATCCATGTCTGCTCCGCAGCCGGGCGGGCCACAGCAGCTGCGGCAGAGAGGCAAGGGAGACGCAAACGGCGGCGCAGGGCCAGCTGCATGTTCGGGGCAGTCGAGTGGCAGCGGGCTCGCTTGGTATGGCGGTCAGCCATGCTCCTGCTTGCGGACCAGCTTGTGATCGGAGGAGGGCACTGGCGGGAGGCCCTCGCAGTGCCGGCGGTGCCCGTTGGCCTCGGATGCGCACCAAGTCTCGGAGCACGAGAAGCCGTTGCGGAGCTCGGGGTAAGCGGCTCGCTTCCGGCAACCCGCAGCATGGCGCCGTCGTGCATGCCGGGTTGTGGCTGGCCCGTTCGGGTCGGTGGCGACACAAGGGTCGCGTCGCAGCACAAGGCTCCTCCCATAGGCGATGCGAAGTAGCAGATCACTAAGTCAAGACAGCGTCTGTCGTCTGGCGCAACGCCAGGAGCAGTGGTGTTGGAAAGCCATTGCTGCGGGACTACCTGACCATCCGCCCCAACGGCTTCGCGCGCGACTCTCACCAACGCCCGCTCGACGATTTTTGCTCGCCGTGCCAAGAGCCCGAAGACGTCGACGAGCCCGCCGCATCCGGGAGAAGGGCCGCACCGATGTAGACGGAGGGGGAGTGGGAGGCGCAGACGGCGGCGCAGCGCAAGCTGCCTCGCTTGCGTGACAGTGTGATGGCTGTCTCGGCCGGGATGGCGGTTAATCAGGCACCTGCGTGCGGCGGCCCAACCTGAGAGCGCAAGCGCTGGGTGGCAGGCTTGGTAGCAACGCGCGCTCGTGGAAGTACAGGTTGCGAGTTCGCGACGCACTGTGCTGCCAGCCATGCGGCTTTTCACCGAGGCCCCTATCAGTCACCGTTGGTGGGCGGGCCTCCGCACTACTCCAGTTGGCGGACGCATGCCTCGGCCAAAGCCGGGGCGCGCTCGCCCAGCACAGGGATTGCGTCAGCCCATGCCGCCCAGTACGCTGCGGGCGCGGTACGGACCGCGCTGGCCAAACCGAGGCCTCCAAGCGACGCTGGGAGAGTCGCCAGTTTCCGTGCGCCGTCCGCCGCGCCAGACGCGATTCCGCCGAGGCAGGCCTGCAAGGTCTCCCATACGGCGTCGTCATGGGCTTGCGTGTAGCCGGCTATGTCCAGCGGCGGCACCGTGCAGAGCCCCTGGTTGGCCCGCGGCGAGGCACACATAGCACATAGCGAGGAGGAGCCACGCACATTATATTGTAAGTCAGGAAGGCGCGGCAATTAGTTCAGAAGCTCGCATTCAGTGCGCCACGATGCCATGAAATCGGGGTGGCCGATGGGTGTGCCCAGGACTTTGAGGCCGCGCTCGGGAGATGGCTTGTTTCCCCGCTAAACGTCAGCGCCCAGCTCGGCGATTCCTGGTGGGGGCGCTCCGTCGGTATGACTGCCTTCCTTGGAAGCGATGCCGCATCCTTTTTGCACTGCCTGCACCACGGTGTCGCGAGCCTCACGTGCACGCTCCCGTGTGGTCAGGAGGTACAGGTCATCGAGGAACGCTAGGAGTCGCTCGGAGGAGTGGAGTGCGGACGGGACGAGGCCTGGCATAAAGCGGCATGCTAGCCGAGGGCGAAAAGCGCCGGGTCG
This sequence comes from Symbiodinium sp. CCMP2456, assembly GCA_905221635.1. Lineage (NCBI taxonomy): Eukaryota > Dinophyceae > Suessiales > Symbiodiniaceae > Symbiodinium > Symbiodinium sp. CCMP2456. The sequence continues at coordinate 14,911 of CAJNDV010029113.1, read as the reverse complement.
CCTTGTTCGCACCCTTCTCCTTGGGCAATATCGCATCAGTGCCCCGAGTCGTGCCACCAGCAGTATGTGGAAGGACGGCCGTAGAAAATCCTCACGACGAGAAGGAGCTCGGGCGCGGCGGACGTGCCCATCCAGTGACACCAGCACCTGGTTTGGGTCCTGACGTTGGCTGGCACCTGTGCGTTTGCCAGCCGGGTAGCGGCGTAAGCGAGGAGCTCTAGGGTTGGCTGGTCTTGGCGCGGGATTTTCAAATGCTCAGAACGCATGCCGCATGCCAGTTAACCTTCGAGCTTTGTGACGAAACAGTCCTCGTTTCCCTCGATGGGCGGAGCGTGTATGATAGCATGTCCCGCGCATGTTTTGTAGCCGGCCTCCACGGGACCGCACAGGAGCTGCTCCCCTTCATGCGGCTCTTTTATGGCCAGCCCTCCACATATTGTTGGTGGGGCTCTGACGGACGATGCTGTAGCATCTCGCAAGGCGAAGGCTGCGAGCAAGGAGACTCGCCTCGCATTCTTGGGCAATCTGTATGTCCTGACTACGCGGGACCGGGCACGTGCCGCTCGCGACACTGTGGTCGAGATCATTCATTTGAGGGCAAGACCCGTGCGTACTGCTGGGCTGGTGGTTCCGCCCTTCCCGGCATTGAATCGCTGGGGGCGGATGTATGGCGAGGGGACACGCCTCCCGCTGAACGAGGGCTCCTTGTGCTTTGCACCCGAATCGGCCATGCGCAGTTCGTCGCGTCGTGGGCGGTACAACGACTGCAGACCGAGTGAGAGCTCTTGCGCCAATTGCCGGAGTTGCAGTGTGCGTGGCTCCTTTTCACGATGTGTACTTCGCCACGGGCCAACCACGCTCTCCCTTCGGTCGTCCAGTATGCCCAAACGCTCGACGAGGCGATCTGGGAGATGCTGCAGCTTGGCCTCGGCGGAGCTTGGCAACCCTTCCGGTTGCTTTGGGGGCCTGGGCCTGGTCTCTGCTGCGCGGACCGCGCCAGCTGCCTACTGTACTCCAAGCCCGCACAGGCTTTCGCTGATACCTGCGCGCGCCACGTCGCCATGGGCGGGGATGCCGCACCCGGTCTCAAGGGAGCGGCGGATGCACGCGTGCTTTTGCAAAGCGAAGGTTTTCGTGAATGTCCTTGTTGGAACGAAGTCCTCTGGGGTGCCCGCCCACCTCGACCAAGTGACTAAGGCCTGGCCCAAAACGACTGGCCGCATGGCTGGGAACATTACATGCGTCGCGCACTCGCAACCAATATTTTCGCGAAGGCATTTTGCGGCGCATCGCGCATCGGCGGCATCCTTCTCCACCATGCCCGACGCCCCGTTGCCTCAATCGGCCGCACTGTTGCTCTGCATGGCCCCCGATGGCTACCTCACAGATGCAGCAGCATTTCTCGAGTCCCCCGCGGGTGCGTCTGCGGCTGCCGCTGCGCAGAGTCTGGCGAACGATGCCCGGCACGAGCACGAACCGCCCGCCACGCCCGCCACCCGGCGACGCCGTCGCGGCGCTCGCCGCCGTTCCGCAGCACCCGCGGTGCCAACCCCTGCGTCCAGTGAGTGCCCTGACGAAGGTGTCCCTGCCTGCCCGCCAGCTGCCGGAAACTGGCTGGCCTTGGGCACGGTGGACTTGGCCGAAGAGCTCCGATGCCCGGTGCCTACGCTACAGGACGTGCCGCCCTTCATACGAGCCGCCGTCCGGGCAGCGTTGACCACGGCCCTGCAACAGTTCCGCGATTCAGCAGTGCGCATGCCGGACCTTGACGAAGTGGAAGTTGTTCCTCCTCGCGCCTCGCATGCTTCTGGCTCGCACGCACCTCCACGGAGCACGAGGGCGCGACGAACTCCGATGTTGCAGACTTCCAGCCGAGTATAGTCCCCCCCTTCGCGAGCCAAGGCGGCAGAACACGTCGCCAGTTGCGATGCCTCTCACTCCACCGTTAGAAGGCTTGCGCAGCGCCGTCAACCGGGCCAGGGCGAGGGCCGGTGCGACATCTGCGGGCACCCGGGCATTCGCCAGTTGCGTCGCTGCAAGAGCGAGGAGCTCGAGAGGGAAGGTCGATCAACAAGATCTTCAAGCGCTCGATTCGCATGCCCAACAGCCCCGCAGCCCCTCCCCGCCGTGAATCGCGTAGAGCCGCCGCTGTGGCCGCCGGTCGGACGGGGTCAGTCAGCGCACGCCAGGTCGCGTCATTGCACTCGTCATTGCCGGGGGCGAGTTCGGCCGCCGTGCGCAGTTGGCGAGCTCGGGATACTTCACCCGCCCTTACTTTGGCGCAAGCTTGCTCCCGCTTGCGTTCGAGTAACACGTCGGCATCCTGCGTGGCTGCACCAAAGCTGCGCCGTTGCGAGGTGTCACGCCGAGCAGCCTCTAAAAGTGCTGTTCAGTCGCCGCGCCAACAGCATCAGATCGCGAAGGTAAGGGGTGCGTGTCCGCGTCACGTGGTGCTGCCACCCGTGGGACATGCCGACGGTCTGGCAAAACTTTCCCTTGGTGGTGGAAGCAGCTGCACCCAAGCAGGACATGCCGACCAACGTTCCGTGAACAGGAAAGCGCGAGCGTCGGAGGCTCCCCTGCGAGTAGCACGAAGGGCCGCGGCCAAGGCCGTCGCAGTCGGGCGGACTGGCTGCGGCGGCTGGTGCTGCAGAGCAGCGGGTAGCAGCGCCTGGGACGGCGGTGCGCTGTTCCGGTGGTCGACGCGCGGGCCCGTAGGTCGTCTCATCACCCGGCACTAAGTCGGCCGCCGTAAGAATATGTTGTGTTCGGGTCAGTTCCTTCGCGCATGCCCGGTGTTGGTTGCCTAACTCAAGAATCTCCTCCACAGCGCGGCGAGCGGGGTCGGGCTTGTCGTTTTTGGAATGCAGTACCACTACTGCTACTACTACTAC
>CAJNDV010029113.1:0-11917 GCA_905221635.1 Symbiodinium sp. CCMP2456 | reverse complement strand
CCTGAGCAACCTGTGGCATTGAGACCAACAGTGACCTGATTTTGGGTAGTCCCCCTGCCTTTACTTGGGCATTTCCTTCACTATCTTCACCTGAAAGACCTTGAAGAATCCCGCATCCAGTACATCTTCCAAACCCATACCCATGTGGTAACTCGTCCTCACACACTTTACAAAGTCTTTTCGGTGCACAGTCGGTCGGCAGGAATTCGGCGGGCTGACCCCCCCCAAGCACTACACAGTCTTGGCCTGGCTCGACGAATTGGAAAATTGACTTTCCAGTCCACTTCATCCTTACTGCTAAATTGGCCTTGTTGTGTTTCCACTGCTGCATATGTCTACTAACATTCCCATCCGAGAACCTCTGCTCACAATACCTTATGTTGCCTAGGTACTCTAGTGGGAATGGAGCATCCGCGGCTTTGGGAGTGAACAAGGGTTTGCGTGGCACTGGATGGTGCCTGGTGATTATTGAACGTCGTCGATCCATGGTCCAATACTCATTGTTTGTTGCTGGGACAAACGGAAATCCCATTTCCCACATTCTCTTCCTTGCCTTGTCGTCAAGCTTGTGAAGACTTCTTGGCGTGTATCCAAGCACCAGAAGCTGCTGGCCCGCCCCTTCCTCAGAAGCATGCCACTTCGACGCATTAAACAGCACCTGGGTTCCAGCTTGATACTGGATCACCCTGCCGGTGAGGGACTGTCCGGGTCTGACTTCCCGTCTCACCTCCTCTAATTTTCTCTGTTCTTCATCAAGTCCATCATCCTGGACCCAAATTCCACCACCGCTAGTCACAACCGGGATTACTATGTTCTGTATCCCTTTTTGGTTGTGCACATCCCTATGGGGCTCATGCTCAGCGTTCCACACCAAGCCCACCGCAGCAAACGGCTCTGAGGACACCCTCTGAATATACTGAGCGAGATACGCCACCACCCAGGGGTGATCCACTGCATTATTCTGCATGCCTGTCATTCCACCAAAGGAGTACCCCCCGGCAAAGAACACCGTTCCCTTATCTTTAATCTTCACAGGCATCGGCGTACTTCCCTGCGTTTTTTCAGACAGCTTACTTAATGCCAGGGCCAACTTCGCTACCGTTTTAGGTGTGAAGTCCTGTTTTTCCAAAAGTCCATTGGCAACACAATCTACCTCATGTTCCGGCTTATCTGACTGCATGATCGGTGCAATCATCCGCGCGGCAGTTTTCTGACGGAGCCTTCTTTCTGGGGCTTCTGGGTCTATCGGCTCGCCTTCGTAAGTTATCACTAGTTTCTTATGATCCTCTGGCGAGGGAAACAACTTACTGGTTGACAGAATGTTCCCATCTGAAGTTACAACTGTCCACCCCCTATCGTTATCCGCCGAGGGTCCTTTTGTCTTGGCCGACACAGTAATTGCGTGCCATGCTCCTCGCCTCCATGACCTCTGCACGACCTGTACCTGGGAGTTATAGGGCACAAAGGCTCGGGCCTTCATGTGCAATGCAGACCTTGCCTTATTCTGCAATACTACGCTGGCCAACCTTGCAGCCATTGGCCACTCCTCTGGTGGTGCCCCGCCCTGCTCCAAAAACACACGTGTTTTGGCCTTCACTCGTCCGATAAGGCTCTCAACTCGGCCATTGGATTGGTGTTCTTCGGCGAAAGCCAAAGTCTTGATGATTGAGTGCTGATTGCAGAAAGCTTTCAACCCATTATTGAGGTACTCTCGTCCTCTGTCTGTGTGAATCCTTTTACCTCAAAACCCAGACTTAGTGCCTCAGCCCTCATCTTACGGATGGCCGCTAATACATTTTGCTGAGTTTTTCCTGCAACCGGTTCAACAAACGGCCATTCAATCAGCTTGATGCGTGGAAGGTGATCCTTCTCGGCTTCCTCTTTCCAGGCCTTCTGATCTCTTTCCAGCACTTTGTCCCACTCGTTGTTGCCGCACCTTGCCTCAGCGACCTCCTTTGCACTCAGCGGCTCATCTGGTTCATCTTCACCATCTGCAAGTAGCTCCTCATCATCAAGAGCACCACCAACCCCCTCAGCAGGATCCTCTGGTGCAGCTGGTTCCTCCTCCTTTTCAAAGGCTATTACCGGAACCGTCAGCACCCCTACAATCATATACCGGACACCTTTTGCCATCTCGTCGTCTCCCTTCTTGTAAGGTCCAGCTGTGTCAACTGACAGGCTCCATGCCTCGGGACACAAGACACGCCTATGCTGCTTTCTCCGGGCACTCCCCCGGACACAGTACTTGCAATCGTTCCTGAACGGGACATGCCCCTGCTTGATATGTTCAATGAACCCGGGGTCCAGAGCCTTAAGCTGCTTAATCGAAGCCCCTTTTGAATCTGCCCGGACATGGTGCCACAGCATGTCTGCAACTGCTGACACAAGTCCTTGAGCCCATGCGGCGCCTCCTGCTACCTGCTGGCCAACCCCTTGGATTGTCTCAAGCCCGGGGCCTCGGCACCCTATCAGGCTAGCTGCCGGTGGGAGGTTGGAGGCCAATGTCGTCGGCCTCCGTTTCTGATGCAGCAGGGGTCCTTGATCAAAGGACACTTCGCCAACTTCAAACATGGATGCGAAAGCTCTCCATTCTGGAGTCACCCACAATGACGGGATGTCACTTCCAGGCTGATCCTCTGGCTGTTCAAGAACAAAGACTGGCGCTAGCAACCTCAACCTCTCACTGACTCCTGAGGCAACCGCATGCAGGAACATCATCCTCAACACCAGGATATCATCGTGCCTGCGCGTAGATGCCTCTGGGCCTGAGAGAGTTACCCCCTTTACCGACCCAAGGCTATCCCCTCTTACTCGAACAACCTCTCTTATGGTTTCTCCCGTACCACCTGTGCTTTCAGCCTGGGTATGTTGGTACTTGTACCCTGAGAAAGATCTATATGGGGGGCTTCCTATTACTCCCCGAAGCTGGCCTTTCATTGCTAAACTGATGAGGAAGGCGTATGCAGCTTCAGACAGCGCACTGCTATGGACATCCACATGCAGCAGCATCCACCCACACCGATCGACGGTATCTTCAAAGACACGCCTCGAGTCCTTTTCAGAGAAATGCACCACAATCCCATCAGCCTTCTCGGCTCTGCGACGAGTTCGACGGTTCCACCCTCCAAGTATCCCACTCTGACACAGTGACGGCGGAACCTGCTTCTGAAGCTCGTCTGGTACTTCAGGGAACAACCTTGTGACCAACATTCGCATAGCAGCCAACGCTTCTACTCCTCCCGACCGCATAAGCTCCGAGAGGTCCTCATTGGTGGTACTAACCATGTCCTGAAGAATGCATCTGACCCTTGCTTCATGCACATCCTTTTCTTTTATGTACCCTTCATACTCTGAAATTAAACTCAGCGCGGTGTCGTGGTCAATCTCCGGACACCCTGATGTGGCGTCGACGTCAAGTTGGCCGCGGGTATGATGCCAGATCCGGCAGTGCTCTTTCGTCCAACTCACACGAAAGCCAAGCTCCAAGAGTGCAGCAACAGAGACAATTGGCGTCACTGGAACCTTGCTCAACAGTGTTCCAGCATGGTTCATATGTAGTGTGCATTTTCCACAAGCTAATGTTACTTCAAGCTCTGGAAGACTCAGCTCTGCAGACCGTGCTGTCCTCAAGCATGCCGTCGCCCCCCCGTCAATCAGCCCCTTTCGGCGGCATCCGTCTCCTAACTCCTTCACCTGAGTTACCGCTCTAAGGTGCGCATCAACACTGGCAATCCTCATGCTCTGCAGGAGTTGTGTCGCTTCCTTGATCGCTGCCGTTGCCTCGCCTCCCGACTTCGCCGCATCTCCCTTGTTTCCTTGAGGCTTCGCGGGAGCCTTAGGGTTTGGCTGATCCTTACCTTTTCCGGTCTGCAACGCTTGCGCCTTGGCCTTCGCCTTTGGTTCCGGTGCGGGTCCTTTTCCTCCTCCTGGGGCAACGCAGTCCGCCTTGTGGTGGCTCCCACCGCACGTCCAACATTTCTGCGGTCGGTCTGCATCATGACTGAACTGACAGTTCCGGCCAAATCTACACCCGCTATCAGTGACCCACCCCCGGCATGGATGCTTGGCCTTACCTGACCCACCTTTCGCAGGTGGCTCCCCGATTGAGGCTCCCCCTGCTCCCTTATCCCCTCCTTTAGGCTGTCCTTGCACTGCTACTGAGGCCACACGTTGCTTCTTCGGTCCTTGTTGGTCTCCACCACTCACGGCTATCACCTCAAGTTCGGCCATCAAAGCCCTGGCGAACTGTTCTACCGATGAAAGCGTCGGTACAGTATCCAGTTGCAGTGCCATTCTCGTCGTATTCATACGAAATAGCAGGGCAGGACTGCGTTCAAGCAAGGACTTCGACATGGTGTCTAAGGCATCCAGGAGTAGGGTGCAGTCAGGAATGGCAACACTCATCCCTCTGGCCCTTTCAAGGTGCCTGAACCACATATTCAGAGCATCCACACCCTGACGTGCACTAGTCCCTTCTGGTAGGACCGTAAGCCCTTTCAGTAGTTCTGTCCTTTCATGAAGACCTCCCGGTTGGAAGGCCTTCAGCACAAAGAACACTAAACCTACACATGTAGTGTTCCGAACACTGAGGGCATAGTCGTATATTGTCTGGGGAACCGCCTTGCTCAACATTGCCAATGCCCGGGACTCTAACCGAAGATACTTCTCCGCTTTCAACCGTTCCGAAGGTAACCCTTTTATTGCAATTCGCTCCAGGGGAGAGGCCGACACCCATAGTCCGTAGGCTCTTCGGGCTTCGCTGATCACTTCAGTCCACCACAGGTGAGCTTTTGGAGCCAGGTCATGAATCGACGGCTGTATTCTGTGCAGCCAGTCGCTGCACCGAAGAGCTGGGTTCGGCTCCGACGGAGTGCCAAGCTTTGGCAACTCCCACATAGTCCGTTCGCCTGGCAAGTAGTCTTTCGATGTCTCCTGGGACTCGGCTCGGTCAACGCTCGGTGGAGACTCCGGTGGGGGTCCATCTGGGACTCTGGTTCCTCCCGGAGTGACGGGCGACGGGCCGTGCTTTGCAACTGAAGGCTTTCTTCTTGGGGTTACTGGACTCGGGCTTCTTGTACGCGGCGGAGATCCTTGAGGCCTCGGCGGTGTCCATTCTGAAGTTGCTTGAAAAGGCGACTGAGCTTGGGGGTTGAACGGATTGCCTCGGCCTGACCCCTTAGCTGGCCTCCCGAACGATGGGAGTGGCGGAGGAGGAACCAAGTAGGCCTCTCCATGCTTCTGGGCTGCATCAACCTCTTCCGAAGCTATCGAGAAATACTCGGCACCCTTAGATACAACCTGTACCCGTCCCTCTGCATCCAGGATTCCTTCGCGCTCTACCCCTTCAATCATTACCATAACCCTTCTAACCTCCATATCTACCGAGTCATTACCAGCCTGCACCTTGGTTTGACCAAAGACCTGGCCAGTGCGGCTAGGGTTCATATGTGCATCTGCTGCATGCTGGCCTTGCGCAGTGTACTCGACAGAGGGTTCCCTGGAGGCGAAAGATGCCGCTACGCTTACAGATCCTGTATTCCCTCCTGGGACAGCCACAGCCCCGCTCTCCATGCTAGTATTGCTGTTTCTCCATGACTGCCCACTAGCCCCTTTATCCTCAACCTTATCCCCTTGGCATTGGACTGACACTTGGCCTGTATCTCGCTGCGCCTTACCTGCACGACTTTGACCTGTAGCGACGGGCACCTGACCTGAGAGACTCTCACCTGTGCTGAACGGCACCTGACCTATGTGACCTTGACCTGTGCTGAACGGCACCTGACCTGTGATGTTCTCACTTGCGCTAAACAGATGACCCGTACCTTGACCCGTACTGGACGGCACCTGACCTGCGAGGTTTTCACTTGTGCTGCACGACATATGACCTATGCGACCTTGACCTGTGCTGAATGGCACCTGACCTGCGAGGTTCTCACTTACGCAGAACGGCATATGACCCGTACGACCTTGACCCATGCTGAGCGGCACCTGACCTGTGAGGTTCTCACTTACGCTGCACGGCCTTTGACCTGTGCGACCTTGATCCATGCTGAACGGCACCTGACCTGCGAGGTTCTCACTTGTGCTGCACGGCATATGACCTGTGCGACCTTGATCCATGCTGAACGGCACCTGACCTGCGAGGCTCTCACTTGTGCGGAACGGCATGTGACCCGCACGACCTTGATCTATGCTGAACGGCACCTGACCTGCAAGGCTCTCACTTGGGCTGAACGGCATATGACCTGAGTGCGCAAATGCGGACGCACGCTCCTGCAGGCCTTGGTGATCGCTCGCTGCGGATCTTACAAACGGGGTCCATGCTTCAGAGCTCAGGGGACCTCGCAGAAGCTGCCCAGCTTCACATCTAGCTTCAGTTGAGAGCTCCGACGGTGCCAGAGCAGGCTTTGACACCGCGCATTGTGTCCAGGGAGGCCGGAGCACACGCACCTGCTCCTGCGTATGGCCAGCTGGTTTCAGCTCCCGACCATAAGTCCCTATACCCTTACCTCTTCTAACAGAACCTTCCATGGGCGCTCTCACACTTCTAAGTCCTCTACCTTCACCAGATGCTTCTCCGACTACTCTAAGTCCTATACTTTCCTCATTACGAGGTCTGTACATGCCAAAGCTCTCAGACTCAGTAGTCCTCGCACTCTCTTGACGAACATAGGCCAACTCTTCGCTGAGTGCCTGATTCTGGGCCAACAGTTGCTTCACCAGGTCCTCGATGTCCACATTCAGACCACCCGACCCTTGGTTTCGCTCCTCTGCTCTCCTAGCCCCAGTTTCAGTCCCAGCTCGTTCTCGGCCCCTGTGGATGCCACGAGATTCCGGAGAGCCACCCAAGCCTTGCTCAGCACTGCGATCAGGTTCCAGAACTTCGCCAAAGCTTCCGGGACTTCCGGTTGCACCGTTCTCCCCATCTCGGGGACTTCGATCCTCTATGGCATCTGCCGTGCCTTCGACCGACATGTACTCGTACGGGGGCTCCAGACCATCGCAGTTTTCAAGCAGCTCTCTGGCCTGATCCTCAGGAGATCTTTCCCGATCTCTGCCCCCATATCCTCCAGTGTCATCACGACCACCAGAGCTGGGCATCAGCCCCCGTTCCGGACCGCCAGCTGACATGGTAGCCTGGGCTTCCACCTCAGCTGGGCTTACGCTCTCCTCGAGCACGATATTATCATCCTCCATGGCGCAGTGGTTAGCGTGGATTTGGGCTCATAACCTGTTCAAGGTTAAGAGCTCGCACCACAAAGCGAATTGTTTTCCAGCAGGCACTCAGACAAGAAAGTGAGTGAATGACCTACTCGTTGGGGTTGTACATCTGTACTTTCGGTCTTCTCAGCTAATGTCTATACAGAAAATGTGAGCATGCCCACCAACCTGTCATGACCTATGGTCGGAGCTTCAGCCTGCATGGCTAGTGGAACATGTGTGGTGCACTCTCACCCAGCATCCTGCACTACACGCAGAAACTACTACTACCACTACTACCACTACTACTACTACCACTACTACTACTACTATTACTACTACTACTACTACTACTACTACTACTACTACTACTACTGCTACTACTACTACTATTACTCCTACTACTAATACTACTACTACTATTACTACTACTACTACTACTACTACTACTACTACTACTACTACTAGCAGTCGTACTACTAGTACCGCTAGTATTAGTACTACTACTAATCGCGTCCACTCGCCTCGCGAAAACGCGGGCGCTCTGGCCAGCAGATGTGCTGGCCCTTCAGCACTGTTTGCGGCTGGACAAGTGGGGACCTGTGCTGGCCCTTCAGCACTGTCTGTGTCTGGACAAGTGGGGACGTGGCCTCAGGCGGCGGCTGTCGCGGCGACGGCGGTGTGGGCAAGGTGTCAGGCGTGCGGCGGTGTATGTCGTATCGGCTAAGCTTTGCGCAGCCATTGCCGCCATGGCCCCAGAATCAGACTCGAAAAGCATGGACTATACTGCTGCTGTAAAGTAGCCATCGGGCGCCGTGCAGACAAGCACAGCAGCTGCTAACGGCAGCGGTGCGTCGGGCCATCGCGGCCAGGGCGGTCGCGGTGTTTCGGTCCTCTTGCCCGATGCGCCATCCTTCGTCCAGGGCCTCACACGCCGCAACAGCGAGCAGGGTCCGAGTACCGTCGGCAAGGCTGGTGGCGCTTCACGCAGGATGGACACGAGCTTCGCCAAGCTTGGCGCAACACAACGAGCAAGCAAGGCCCCCAGCCCGCAGCAAAGTAGCGAGGGTGCAGGATCGCCGCTTCACAGCAGGCCTTAGGAAGCTGGGCTGCCATTGGCGACAGCAGGGAACAAAGTTGCGTCGAGGGCCATACAACACCTGGACCAGCGAACTATCAGAGATGCAGGCTGGGAGCATATTGGAAGAGGGCGCATGCTCGCTGCAACTCGTCGCTATACACTGATGCACGAGCGTGCGGGCAACCACCCGCCGGAAGGCATCCTCCACCATCCCCTATCACCAGCATTCGCACGCCAGCCGTGCTTGGACAGCCCGCAGTTGTTCCCTTGTCCATCCCGGACATTGGTGATGAGCCGATTGTCCGGGCACAGCTCAACGGGCCTCGAACCTCGCGCTGTTGCGGCAAAGCTCTGGTTGTACGGTCGCGTTGAGACTCTGTCTTGGCCGTCAGTGCGCCTGTGCTCGGAATGCAAGCCTGCCACCCTGACGCCCTTCCGGAAGCAATCTATCTGCTTCCAGCTACGACGATCACGGCATTTGCCCAATCCATCGCCACGACACTGAGTTGTTGCTTGGACGGCCCCCACGCCTGGCCTGCTTCGGTCGCGTTGAGCCTGTGCATCACGTATATAGTGAATAGTTCCTTCCTTGCCACGAAATCGGCTTGGCGAACTTTGTCGGTACCATTCGGCTTGATGATGAGCATCCAGCATGTCGTGAGCCAGCGCTGCTTCCTCGGAACCTGCACACTTGGCGCGGAACGTGGCGGCCGCAAGGGAAAAGGATGTGCCAGGTTGCTGTAGCAATGTGGTTGAGGTCGTATCTGGAAGAGACGAGCTGCTGCGGCCCGCGATTTCGTGCAAGGTTTCGCCGCATAGCGTGTGCATGTTAAAAAAACCTTGCATTGAAAAGGATAAGCTCACGGTGTTTTGGCGATTTGTGCATGTCGGTCGGCAGCACACTCCAACATCAGGCTCGATCTTCATGCTCGATTTATTGCCAAGTCGTTGTGACTAGGCAAAGCGGCTGCGAATGATTGGCGATGGTCTTGCGAGGCAGAGAGACATCGCAAATCCTTCAACCTGAACCCCACAAACGGTACCTTGCTTTCCGCCGTCTACTGCGATCCGTTGTGAGACTGTTGGAGATGGGTCGGGTCATGTTGATAATACGTATTGATGCTGATAACGAGGATGACAATGATGAGGATGATGATGATGATGATGATGATGATGATGATGACGTTGATGATGATGAACGTGATGGTTATCATGGCAACACTTGTAGCTGGTAGGGAACCACCTGAGCCCAGGTTCTGTGCTGGTCTCGATGTGGTGGGTGACGCCATTGTCACTGGAGCCCTCCACCAACAAATCCAATGATGATAAAAATCGAGAGTTTCGTGTCATCGAAAGCCGTCAGTGAAGTGAGGGCAGATCTACAAGTTGACGGTAGCATTGGCCTTAGTCTCTGCTTCGGCGACCGTATGTCTCACACCATTTATTGCGGATGCGGTGGGTTCGATTCGCCACACAGTATGTCAAAAACCGCCTCGATCAGTTCCACTTTCATTTTTAAACCAGCGCGTTCCACCAAAGACTTCTCGCCTTGGGTGCGTTTCCCTTGCACGGTGTGAACCCCATGCAAGTACAGGTTCATGGTGTGCACTCCCCAGAGATTATAACACAAGTACACAAGATACCCTGGGCCCTGAGAAAACTTCGCCAGTGCCGACCTTTCGGGTTGGCACGGTCCACCTTGGAAAAGACATCCATCGTGCTGAAACAGATTACCAGACAAACATCTGTGCTGAGGCAAAAACACACGTGCGGGAGTTTCGTCGAAGTTGCCAAAGCCATCCTTCAAACCGACTGTGAGACGCTGTCGATACCGACGCCTCTGTTCCGGAACTGGGTGGAAAATGGATCTCTAGACTCTGGACAACCAACACGGACAATCTCTGAGTCCTCGAAGGCAAGCTGTTCGGCGTCTCCGCGGCGAATGCCTGCTTGCTGGAATGCCGCCGCTGCAAACCTTGATGCTTCAGAGTTGACAAGTTCGGCTACAAGACCGGCTCCAAGATCAGATAGGATAATGGTGCCAAGACTCTTGACCCAACGATCTGCTTCGTTCCTTCCACCTGCTACACATGTCCAATGTCAAGCTTCACATCCACAACATGTCGCTTCCACCAATCTCCAACATCAACGAAACCTTGTGACCTTGCTACATGGGAGTTTTCCGAAAATAGGGGACCCTAATATAGTACCCTAAATAATAGGATTCTTATTATGAGGACCCCAAAATACAGTACCTTAATTGTCGGAAACCCCCACATGTGTCGAAAGTTGCAGTCACAGCCTGGTTTGCTCGCATTGTGCAGGTGTCGTGGATCCTCACGCACCTGACACGAACGTCCAACTTCTGTACCAAAACATCGTCTTTCTTGCTGCATGTACCACGGACTGCCATAGACAGGCTTGTTGCCTCAACACAGTACCTGAAGTGTGCAACAACCCTGCCATTTCAAAATCAATGCTGTCCAAAACATCAGTGCCTGCTCAGACATGTAATGAGGCAAGCCTTTGCGTCGACAGGTGGCTTGAATGATTGCACCGGAGGAATTTTCGGCCTGCCACGGAACACAACTTTTGAAATGGAAGCTCGCTTGAGATCGCGCCATCCACTGCAGCCTGTCTTCTGTCGACACTGCTAGCGTCTCCGTCCATGCCCAAGCCATGAAACTTCATGCCGTGCTATGGCAACGGTTCATGCAAAACGGTGTCTTAATCAATCTGGCTATCACGAACACACATCCAGAATACAATCTCCACTTTGAACATCGTCACAAACGAAACACAGTAGAGCAACAAGCTTCTTGTAGGTCGCGTAGATGGAGATTGAAATCCAATGTCGCATGGTCCATATCAGCGAAACAATGGAAATGTCTGGCGTGTAAACCATGGACAAATGGCGGTAAAGAGGTTGCACAACAAAATTGCACTTCAATGATCTCGATGGAACCAAAATGCTTCGTGATAAGGTTTCTTTGGATCCAATCAAGTGAAAAATTGGATTTGAAATCTAGAACTTGGGTCAAACTAATTCATGTTCGCATTTTGCACGTGCGGTCTTGTCGAAAACCTGACAACAAACAGAAAAAGTAAAACAAACAAACCGCATCACAAAAGAACCGATTCCAAATGTCAGATTTGCAAACTGTTGTTTGACGGGCTTTATGAACTGACAGAGCAATGCAGCGTCGAAGATTCTCGAAAAACTGGTCAACTAACAAACCCGTAAGCAGACATCCATCTAACTCTGGAACTTGCATAGTCTGCGACACAGGAAAAATTTCGGACAGTGTGGATTGTCGAAACCAGTTTGTCTGGAGCAACTTTCGCCAACATCGAAGGGGTGCTCTACACAAGCTCGTGTTCCAACTGACCGTTCCCTTTCAAAAATCGTGTGACCACAGTCGCTGTCTTTGTGTCGCTAGCTTTGCAGCCTGTGCATTTCTACAAGGCAGGCTAGCTGTGTGCGTGGTATGTTTGACATGTTAGTGCTGTCTGGATCATGAAAAGTTGCCTTGGAAACCAGCTCTTGCTCCGCTACCAATGCAGCGGGTGCTGCACGGGAGCGTTGTTGTCACACTGCTCCGCTATGGCGAGTCTCTCTCTTATATCCATGTTTCA
>CAJNDV010029102.1:18482-32294 GCA_905221635.1 Symbiodinium sp. CCMP2456 | reverse complement strand
AAACCCTAAACCCTAAACCGGAAGTGGGTCTTTTGAAGCCCTTGAGCGCTTGGCTCTGAAGCTCTCATCTCCCCCTTGGCCTGGCGACCCTAAGCCCGGAGCCATAAGACCCCGCTAAGGGTCCAATCAGTCCTTATTTATGGGTTTAGGGTTTAGGGTTTAGGGTTTAGGGTTGAGGGTTTAGGGTTTAGGGTTTAGGGTTTAGGGTCCAATCAGTCCTTACTTATGGTTTTAGGTACTTAAAAAGCCCCGAAGTCCTTAAATAATGGGTACTTGGACCCTTAAGGCCCTAAATGATGAGGCTTGTTTTGGGTTTGGTTTCAACCTGTTGGGTGGCGGCAGTCCGACCACCAAGACTTAAGTGAAAGGTTTTAGCGGCTTAGGCTCTGGGGTTGCATACAGGGTCTAGCGGTCTAGCGTCTGCGTCCTTTAGACTCGTTCGTCGTATTGGGAAGCAGGCCTGGGCACAAGCCTCCGGAATAAGAGTTGGACGACTGCAACGCCCGAAACTGTGCCAAACATGGGGAAGGAGGAATCTACACAAGAGTCTCACGTACTTAGCTGGTTCTGTCATGCCGAAACTCAATGTCGTCTGATTCCGGTGGCGCCATGATGTTTCTATAGATTGCAGGCCCTCAACCCCCAAACACCGTCCAAGCTGGCCACAACAAGCCCTAAATCCTAAAACCCTACTGTAAAGCCCTAAACCCTAAATCCTAAACCTTAAACCCTACATGCTAAACCGTAAACCCACTCTCATATTTAAATCAGCATTCTCCGTCGGATCATCCGGTCGCTGAGCCTCCGCTTCCGGGCATCCTGATCGTTTCCCACCAGAACATGGGTGGTTCTCTATAAATCTTAGTCTTAGTTCTCCAATACCCAACCTTTAAACTTTTTGGGTTCATAAGACTTAGTAGTAATTTGAGAGTTTAACCTTTTATTTCTTGGAGAAGTAAGAAATTACTAGGTAGGCCTTTGGACAATAGTATATATATATATATAACCCTAAACCCTAAACCCTAAACCCCTAAACCCTAAACCCTAAACCCTAAACCCTAAACCCTAAACCCTAAACCCTAAACCCAAATTATATATATACATTTCCCTTATTGGGCGTAACAGGATACGATTCATAGTGATATTTTCAGGGGCTTTCAAGGGCCAACCTAGATTAGGGTCCCGTTCGCTCCGCTAGGATCCCTTCTAGGGTCCCGTTTGTAAGAGTGTCGTACTATTTTGGGGACCTATACAGGGAGTCGAATTTCGAGAAGTACCCATATAGATTCACGACGATGTACCCCGAAACTATTATCCAACTCGATTCATATCCGACTTGGGAACGATGCTCCGAATCCTCAATGTCTGGAAGCCTGACCCTAAACCCTAAACCCTAAACCCTAAACCTTAACCGTTCTGAATCCAAAGCCCGAATCCTGAAAGCTCCCCCCCACCCATCCACAACTAGACGCAAATGCAGAGCAACGCCGAATCCGGCTACGGGGTCCTGCAAGAGGGCTACATATGGGAGTTTCAGAAAATTAGGGTTTAGGGTTTAGGGTTTAGGATTTAGGGTTTAGGGTTCAGGGTTTAGGGTTTAGGGTCACTAAACCCTGAGCCCAAATATGGGGGTTTCCGAAAATTAGGGGTACCTTATTTTGGGGTCCTTATAATAGGGATCCTATTATTTAGGGTACTATATTAGGGTCCCCTATTTTCGGGAACCCCCATTTTCTTTCCGTCTAGAACCATTCTCCCACAAAAGGTTCGGTACTTTTAACCTGGAGGAAACATAAAAACTAGATTATGGAATTAGGTCCCCAAAAACATAAAAAGGATGGTTTTTGGGACCCAAATTCCATAATGGTAGTGTATAAGTGTAGTTGGACCCTCTGGGTAAACCGCCTCCGTGAGTTTCATCCTCCGACACGAGGTCGTCATCATGATCTTCCGCTTCCTTGCAATCGGCATCATCCTGCTTGTGGGCTGTTTTCGGCCCGGGGCACCTGGTTCGAGTATTCTCCCGCTCAGGGTTCGTGGCATACAGTATCAGGGCTTCGGGTGTACAAAGGTTTAACGCGCCCATGTCCGAAATGCTCTTGCGTGCAACCGTGCCTAAATCCCAGATAGCACAGCTGGCATCCCTCTCCAGCTTGCTGCCCGCAGCTTGTTTGCAGCTCAGACAGGCCAGCAGATGCCCAATGACGGAGTTTAGAGCCATGATATGGCGTGCATGTGGGCTCGCCGATATCACATGCATTGCTTTCTGGAGACGCACAAGATCAACATTGCTGGGTGAGACATGGAGTGCAGTAGAACATCAGACAGGCGAACAGGCCTTGTACGGCTTGACCCAGCCCAACCCCAGCAGTGCAGCCTTCTCCATACTTTCTGTTTGCCCGGTTTAGGGTTTAGGGTTTAGGGTTTAGGGTCCCCAGCAAAACTCTTCATCTGCCCCCCCTCAAGCTGCAATGGCTGGCTCCTCCGCCGGCCCCTCAGAAAACTCCGTGAGCGGCTGATCGCGTGGTAGGCGAAGGCTTTACCCAAGGGCTCCTAAGTAGTTCCTTTTTGGATAGTATACTATAATTCCTTACCAAAAAACCATAACAGACCCAAAAAGGAACTGCATTGGAGCCCCTGGGTAGCACCAGACCAACATTGGAACTCGTGGCAAACTCTCCCAGCTCTTAAGCTTCCCTGAACCCTAAACCCTAAATCTAAGTTTGAAACCATGGGCCCCTAGTATTGGCCCTTGAGCCTGGGATCCTTATATACCTACTATATACCCTATAAGTACCCCCCAGATTTCAGACCTTGGACTTAATCCCTGTGCTTCCCGATCCCTCCTTTTTAGGTTTTGGTCTACTCAATACCCCCAGCCCGACCATTATGCCAGAATCCATCCGACCCCCAAATCCCAAGACCCGAAGCCCCCCAGCGTAACCTCCAAGCCCTAAATCCACCCTAAACCCTAAACCCTAAACCCCAACCCCTAAACCCTAATCCCTAAACCCTGAACCCTAACCCTAAACCCAACCCTAAACCCTGAACCCTGAACCCTAAACCCTAAACCCCAACCCCTAAACCCTACTCCCTAAACGCAAAAGCGCCAGCAGGCTCTTGCAGGCTCCTTACCAGGCCTGTCGGACCTTTTCCTCTTGAGGGGGAGAAGGTTTACGGATTTTCAGGGTAACTATAGGGTTTGGGGTATAGGGTTTAGGGTTTCTTAGGGTTGAGGCTTTAGGGTTTAGGGTCGAGGGTTTAGGGTTTAAGTTCGAGGTTTTCAGACTAGGGTGCAGCCTTGTGTTTTCGGTTGTTTTAGTCAGGCTCCTGGGTTTTTGGGTGTAGGGCTAGGGTGTTTTTGGGTTCTAGGGGTGAGAGCCTCGAGTTGTCAACGGTCGTTAATATTGCATGCTGAATGGTACTTGGAGGTTCATGGGTAGTTATAAGTGGAGTTATAAGTCCCCTAATATCGGTTATAGTTACAGTTACGTTACTTACAACCCCGTTTATAACTGCCCATGAACCTCCAAGTATCGCTTCAAAGTTCCTTTCTCAGTGCGCTGCTATAGCTGTCTGCACAATGAGTAACAATATGCCCGACCCTAAACCCTAAACCCTGAACCCTAAAACCTATACCCTACACCCTAAACCCTATACCCTAAACCCGCCACCCTAAAACCGATACCCTACACCCGACCCTATACCCTATACTCTAAACGCTAAATCGTCTACACTCCGCAAGCCCTATCTTGACCATCAAGGCCCCTACATGCCTATAGACGTCCTGCTCTACAGCTGAGATGCAGCCAAAACCCCCAACCGCAAAGCCCAATCTATGGTCGTTTTCTTTTGGTTTTACCCTAAACCCTAAACCCTAAACCCTAAACCCTAAACCCGATTGAGGTTCGAGCTTGGGGTAATATAGGGAGGGGCCCTCATAATTACCTATACAGTCTAGGGGTTCCTTATTCTAAGTACAGTAAAATGGGCCCCAAACCCCCTATTCTAATCATAAAAGCACCTATATTATTGGGGTTTAGGGTTTAGGGTTTAGGGTTTTGGGTTTAGGGAGGGGTTTGGGGTTTGAGGGTTCAGAGTATGGGATGGATATCGAGATCGCAGAGTGGGATGCATTGTCCGAGTTCCAGTGCAGACATCAGAAACCTTAAGCCCCTAAACCCTAAACCCTAAACCCTAAACCCCTAAACCTTAAGCCCTCAAGCCCAACAGTTTTCGGGAGCGCACATCAAGCCTAGCCTTGCTTTGAGAGTTTCCGAAAATAAGGGGTACCTTTTTTAGGAGTCCTTCTAATAACGATCCTACTATTTAGGGTACTAATTTAAGGGTCCCCCTATTTTCGGAAACCCCCATTTAGTCGTAATTACTCCTTCGCCTACACAGCCTACAGCGAATCATCCTGGGGTCTGCAAGAGGCCAACCCGCTCATCGGTAGGGTGGCGGGCTTGAGAAACCCGAAACCCTAAACCCTAAACTCTAAACCCTAAGCCCCAAGCCCTACACCCTAAACCTTAAATCTTAAACCCTAAACCCTAAGCCCTAAGTCCTAAACCCTAAGCTCTAAACCCCAAACCCCCAAACCCCCAAACCCTAAGCCCTAAACCCTAAGCCGCCCGACATCAGGGGATGTGCGGGATCTCGTGTCAGAGTTGCTGCAGAAGCTCTGTGCCCCGGCGAAGTTGGGACCCGCAGGTCGGGCTTAGACCCTAAACCCTAAAGGGTTTAGGGTTTAGGGTCTGTAGGGTTTAGGGTTTAGGGTTTAGGGTTTGGGGCCTGTAGGATTTAGGGTCTAGGGTTTATAGGGTTTAGGGTTTAGGGTCTAGGGTCTGTAGGGTTTAGGGTTTGTAGGGTTAAGGGTTTAGGGTCTGTAGGGCTTTGGGTTTAGGGTTTAGGGTCTAGAGGGTTTAGGGTCTAGGGTCTAGGATTTAGGGTCTAGGGTAAAGGGTTTAGGGTTTGGGGTTGTAGGGGCCTTAATAATTAGACTAGGGTGTTGGGCAGTTATAATAAGGAACCCTCAGGAATAACACTGGCAATGTTTTCAGCTTCTATATTCAACCGGTTTCGCAAGTGCTTGTTTCTCCGGACTTGCCTCGTGCACAGTCTACAGAAAAGGAGAGTAGAGTCTAGACAAGGCCTGATTTCCCAGAGTGGCAGCGTCAATGTTGGTCCCGAAACCCTAAACCCTATAAACCCTAATGGGACCCCATGACCGTTACCACCACCACTACCTCCGCATCTGCCACAACGAGCAGCCATCACCACCATCACCGCCACCACGACTTCCGTCGCGATTGTACAACATTACTGGTACCGCCGCTCTAGCTGCAACGACTAGAATACTAGTTCTACCGAGACTGCCGCCGCTACGCGTGCTGCGTCTGAGTTGTGGCAGCAGGTCGTGTGATCAGAGTGCAGGGACCAATGCATTTGCAAAAGTGTTTTCGTTGTCACCGCAAGCGGCAGCATTGTCACAAGTAGGACTGGGGGTCATCATCATCATCATCATCACCGTCATCGTCATCGTCATCGCCGTCATCGTCATTATCATCGCTGTCTCATCATCGTCACGGTTTGATTTTGATCAGCATCAACGTCACTGTGATCCCGGACGCCATCAGGTTTCTCCCGTCCTGGTCGCATTCACCTTAGTGTGTGTTGAAGCAGTGTTTCTAGCAGGCAACCACAACCAATAGAAGGATCATGCGGAAAGTTACCGTACAGGCATAGCTCCGATTATGCAAAGAAGGACGACGTCGCCACCCTTCCATCATGGTGTATGTAGAAGTTCCTCTCAAATACAATCAGGTGAGAGCAAAGCTGGTCGCCACGTGGACGATTTATGCATTGATTCGGAAGATAGGTCTTTGGCCCAGGAGCACTGGCTTTGGATCTTGCTGTTTGCAAGTATTGGGTTGGCATTGTTCCCGTGGCATTGTTAAACAGGTCCGAATAACTGTTACGGTCAATCTTCGCCCTTGAACCATGATGAACCATGTGCGCTCGCCTAAGGCCTAAGAGCCTTTCGGTACCTTTGAGCGAGCTGCTTCGTGATTTCCTAGTCTCTGGCCGACAAACTCACTAAGACACAGTTCGGGCATACCCTAAACCCTAAACCCTAGACCCTTACACGAACATGGTTGTTCCATCATGGTGTTACAGTACTAGCTCTGAACCCCATACGATTCTCCTGGTCTTATTCCGAGATTTTAGCTGCCTTCTACATGGGATTTCTATAGAACAAAGTCTACTGGATTCTAGAAGACCTTCAGATAAAGGCTGCGGTGTTCCGAGGAATCTACACGAATCTACACCAGAAGTGAGGTCAGCGATTCTGTGCATTGCTTTCTGTGCGCTTGGCATGTTTGTTTTTGGTCTTCATTGTTGTGTACATGTGCATACCAAGTAGGAATATTGGTACAGGAAAGATCTAGAACATTACTTAATGTACGTACATACATATACGTATATATATATATATATATATGTATATATAAGTATGTTTTACCTACAGGATAAGGATCTACACCCCATATAACCAGACCATGATCCCCGAATCATAGGCCTGAAACCGGAGGAGGAAGGGAGTTCTTTAAGCTGCCGGGGTTTAGAGTAGGGCTTGAGCAAGCCGTGTTCCGGCGGCGTTTGTTCCCGAAGTCACTCTAAATCCTGTGAGCCTTGAAGAGTTAACCTAATTGCCTAAAACTTAAACCCCAAAGTCCTAAAAAGCCCTGTATAACAACACAAAACAACCCTCAGCCCAAAAACCGCCCTTTTAGCCCCTTATTATTATTCCCCCAAACTTCGAAACCCTAAACCCTAAACCGTGATTGAAACCCTAAACCCTAGACCCTAAGACCCTCAGACCCTAAACTCTAAACCCCAAGACCCTAAACCTCACAACCCTAAACCCTAAACCCTAAACCCTAAAACCCCAAAACCCTAAACCCTAAGACCCTAAACCCTAAACCCTAAACCCTAAACCCTAGACTCTTAGACCCTAAGCCCTAACTCCACACCCAGGGATCTTCCAGGTGTTGCTGCTGGCTCCCTCTGCCTCGTTGCAGCGTACAAGCTGCTCCTTACGGCGCGACAAAGGCTGACCTTGCGATGCAAGGTTTAGGGTTTTAGGGTTTAGGGGTTCAGGGTTTAGGGTTTAGGGTTTAGGGGTTTAGTGGTTTAGGTTTTATAAGGGTTGCTGTTGTTTTCATTGGGATTATGGTTACGATAATCATGGTTGTTGTTGTTATAAACTGTTTCTGTTTTTTTTATAATTGTTACGATTAGTACAAGTATCAGTATTATTGGCCAATTTCTGAGTATCACTGTTCTTAGGGTTCTACAAGCGTTCTGATTCGTAGGATTTGACAAGTGCCCTGTAAGGCTTCTATGAGGGTTTTGAGGCTTCAGGGCTCATGTAGTTTAGTGCGAGAGGTCCGGGGTTACATAAAGGGGCCCTCATAAGGATTCTACAGGGGTTTAGGGTGTAGGGTTGTGTCCCAGGGTTATAAAAGGGATTTTATGACATGTTGATGTAAGCAATATAAGCGTTTGGGGTTCAGGCTTTGCATTTGTTGCGTTCCACAGTGCTTCTATGAGTAGTCGGCTCGTCTTACCATTCCGATTACAAGCACTTCGTATTTTTTTAGTTCTGGTTCTACCACGACTATACTTGTGCCGCGCTGAAGACCGACGGACACAGCAGTTCCTGAAGCAGAAGATAGATAACGGACGAGTAAACGAGCCTGCGGATGGCTAGCGAATAGTCAGGCTAGGGCTGGGTGCCTTGGTCCAATAAATTTGTATGTATTCCAAAGCCCAGGAATCTCTCCTACTACACCCTAAATCCCTATAGTTCAGGGTTTATTGTTTCGGGTTTAGGCCTTAGGGCCGTTGGGTTTAGGGGTATTTCCTACTGTTAGCAAAGAGATCAGTCACTGACTTCCAAAGTGTTGACCACGGCATTCTGCCCGGTGTGCACAGCCTTTCCTTGAGCATATAGGGGCCTAAACAACAACAGCGGGCCTTTGCTGAACTAGACTTGGTGGGATTTTGAGACCGATCTCTTGACCGTTGATTTAGCGCCCAGGTCTGTTGCGACTAAGGTGTGGCAAGCATACTTATTGACGGGTCTTACAGGTTCAGGGCTTATGAGTAAGGAGCCCAGTTGTATCTTGATAGGTTTGGCCGGAAAGATTGAAAGAAGATCTCGAAACCCAGCGATTCGCGGCCTGTGGTGCGGACTCCATGGATTTAGGCACAAAGCTACTTAACAGCTTAAGGCAACTTAGGAGCCCTGTAAGCAGTACAACCTAGACGCTAAACCCTCCTTGTGGCACTTTGAGCGTTTCCAGGAGGACCTTGGATTACTTTGACAACAAGTCCAGCAAATTCCTGGCTCTTCGACGGAAGCACTTCCCACCTGGCTTTCCAAACACATGGCACGCAGCTTGGGCCAGAACAGATGCTGCTGCTTATTGAAGGAAACTGCAGGTGGGAGTTTAGGGTATGTAGGGCTTCTATAAGGCTTCTATAAGGTATATAGACCTTCTTTAAGGCTCCTATAACGGTAACTACCCACCTGAAAATGTCCTAGAAGTTTTGCCTCGAAAAAGCACCAAGGCATAAATCTACCCCGCTTGGAGGACACTACCTTCATGAGATACCCGAAACCCCTACATATTCTGATTATGAAGGCCCTTATCTTAAACCCCTTAATAAGAGCCATTAAAATCATCTTTTAAACCCTAAGCCCTAAACTTTAAACCCTAAGCCCTAAACCCTCAACCCTAAACCCTACCCTAACCCCTAAACCCTACCCTAAACCCTAATTTTGGGATGTTGCGGCGCCTCGTTAGCTCCGGAAGCCCGAAACTCTAAGCTCTCGAAACGTGTCGTCCCCTGGGGCCTCACGGGTGAAGATAATGGGGCTCTATATGGCAAATATAGGGGCCTTAATGGGGTTTAGGGGGTTTAGGGTTTAGGGTGGGCCTTAATAATTACCTATATTATTCTTGGGGTTCCTTATTGTAATAATGTACCCCAAAACCCTATTCTAATTATTAAGGTCTCTACATGGGTATCTCTCTAAGTAGGGTCTCTTTAGGGGTCCTATTTTAGTAGAAGGGTGCCGTACCATTCTGGACCCTAATTTTGAGAACTACCCAAATCTACCCCGAATAGGTTTCCCACGAAGGCCTCACCTTCGACTCTCGTCTACTCTTGTTTCGGGGTCCGAATACTTCCCGAGATAGTCCCTATATGCCTACATAAGCAAAAATTGTATGGGTGCAAACGCTTTGCGTCGTCCGCCTCGGCTAGCTCACAGATGAACACCAGTCTTCACATCAGGGCCCATGTAGCAGGTTCAGAGTGAGGCGAAAACACCCCCAAACCGTGCTATGTTAGCCCCTAGACCACGAAACCCGTATAGAACCTAGTACAATAATCTCTTTTGTGGTAACCCTCTACAGGAGCCCTGTTATTTTGGTTGAGGCCCCTCAGCTCAATCCTACGCCTTTATGGAAATCTTGTTTCTAGTAAGCCTTATAGAATCCTCCAAGGAACCCTGAACCCTTAAACCTTTAGGCCCTAAACCCTAAACCCTATTACAGGAACCTTAAAACCCTAAACCCTATTAAAGGAACCCTAAAACCCTAAACCCTATTAAAGGAACCCTTACACCCTAAACCCTAAACCCTATTACAGGCACCCTTAAACGCTTAACCCGGAGCACGTTTAAAGGAACGCTTCAACTCTAAACCCCAAACCATATTAAAGGATCCCGTATACCCTAAACCCTACATCCTAAACCCTATGAAAGGAACCCTTAAACCCCAGACCCTAAACCCTATGAAAGGAACCCTTAAACCCCAGACCCTAAACCCTATTAAAGAAACCCTTAAACCCCAAACCCTAAACCCTATGAGAGGAACCCTTACAGGACTAAATCCCTGAGAACTTTGAGGCCCCCCAAACTGGCCTTTGGTGAGCCTTGAGGCGGTCTGCAACGCGGCAGACGTGGCGAATGGCCAGGTGGCTTGGACTTAGGGGCACTTAGAAATATTCTTTAATCTTTGGCTACTATAAACCCTAAGAAGCAGCTAAAATTATAATTGTTGCTAGGGGTCTAAGTTCAGTATAGTGGAGGGTTTACAGTTTAGAGTTTAGGGCTTTGGGTTTAGAGATTGGGGTTTCGGGTTTAGGGATTAGGGCTTAGAGTTTAGGGCTTTTGAGTTTAGGGTTGAAATTTTAGGTTGAGGGTACAGACAGACAGACGGACAGACCGAGAGACAGGTAGGCAGATAGACTTGGCAGGCAGACGATATACACATATATATATATATATACATATAAAGATTTATGGATATATATATATATATATATATATGTGGACATATGTGCAACATGTACATACACATATATGTGTATATCAACACAAATATACATGCAGGTTGACTTGTTTCTCTCAAATCACTTGCGTGACTCTTGTGCGTTTGTCTACTTGTATATAACCGTTTAACTTAGATGCATATACTAAGATATGTTACGGATTTCTTTATCTATAGCTTTGTATTAAATAGATATGTACAGATACCGTTTTGCACAAGGGAGCGTGCTGTCCTGCATCCATCCCTAAGCCCTAAACCCAAACAGCCTAAGCCTGAGCGCTAAGCCCCCAAACCCTAAATCCCTGAACCCCAGGTCCTTCCAGAAGCTGTCAGCCCTAATATGCAAGCCTAAATAGTTACCTATACTATTCCGGGGGTTCCTTTAAATAAATATAGTATACAGGGCCCCTTTAAAACCCTATGCTAATTATTAAGGCCCCTACATTAGACCAGGTGAAGTCCATCAGTGCTCTTGGGACGGAGCTGGTGGCGTTCCGGGGCGCAGATGGGAAGGCTACGGGTGTCCCTTTGGGGCTTAGCCTTTCTGGGTGATGAGTCCTTTGGGTTTTAGGGTTCTGGGCAAGGAGTTCGGCCCTAAACCCTAAACCCTACATAGAATTTGACATGGGAGCTGCCCCTGAAGCCTAAAACCCGAAAGCCCCCACCCCCACCCGACCGGTGAAGCTCATCGAAGCTTTAAAGGTTTAGGGTTTAGAGTTCATTGCCGAGGCTGAACCAAAAATGTCCGAAGAAGTGTAAGATTCGGTGATCGAATAGTGTATGATTCAGTGTTCGTTTAACCCTAAACCCTGAAACCCCAAACCCTCAACCCTGAAACCCTAAGCCCTGAAATCTGAAACCCTAAACCCTGAAACCCTAAACCCTGAAACCCTAAACCCTGAAACTCTTAACCCTGAAAGCCTCAGCCCTGAAACTCTTAACCCTGAAACGCTAAACCCTGAACCCTGAAACCTAAGCCCTGAAACCTGAGTCCACCAATCACCAGCAGCCCTACCATCCTCTTGGACTACTTGGAGGTTCATGGGTAGTTATAAGTGGAGTTATGGGGTTCCTTTAAGGGTTCCTTTAAAGGGTTCTATAGGGTTTAGGGTTTAGGTTATGGGGTTCCTTTAAGGGTTCTATAGGGTTTAGGGTTTAGGGTTCATGGGTAGTTATAAGTGGAGGTATAAGTCCCCTGATATGGGGTTATAATCACACTTGCCCTACTTATAACCCCACTTATAACTACCCATGCGCCTCCAAGTGGCGGTCAGGTGGCGGTGTTAGATGCCTTCTGCCCTCACATGGGCGCCCACCTGGGTTCTGGTGGTCAGGTCGGGGCACCTTCCGGTCGGGAGGGAGGGTTTAAGGTCTAGGGGTGTAGGGTTCAGGGGTTTAGGGTTTAGGGGTTTAGGGGTTTAGGGTTTAGGGGTTTAGGGGTTTAACGGTTTAGGGCTTTAGGGTTTAAGGGTTAAGGGTTTAGGGGTTTAGGGGTTTAGGATTTCGGGGGACGAGGCCTTGAGCCCTAAACCCTAAACCAGGCAGGAGTCTGGTTCTAGTATCCTGCGTGAGTAAATTCAAGCTGGCTTCATCTGGCCCTAAACCCTAAACCCTAAACCCTAAACCCTAAACCCTAAACCCTAAACCCTAAACCCTAAACTTGCTTCAACACTACTCCCTTCAAGGCTTGGCGCTTAGTATGGCCATGAGAGATGCAACAGCACTGACGCGCTGTTTCGAAGATCGCAGACCTTTAGGCTTTAGGGTTTATAACCTTATGTTATAACCCGACAGTTGTGCATGTTTGAATACCATGGTGCAGCCGCTCAGCTTGCATTTGTTGGCATTTTCGTGTTTATGGGGGTTGTTCGGCAGCACTAGGCTGCAAAGAAAGGTAAGCAGGTTGTGGAAAAACAGCAGCAAGATTTCATGTGAAAACGGTCTGGAATCTGCGCGTTTGTGGCTTGCGACCAGACACGCCACTAGTCATAAAGCGCGTTTTCTGCAAAGAGTTGCATGCCTGCAAGGCGATTGTTATGTGACCTTAAGGGTCCAAGTACCCGTTATTTAAGGACTTTGGGTACCTAAAAACATAAATAAGGACTGCTTGGACCCTTAGGGTGAGCCTTCATCCACGATGCAGCAGACCAGCCCCGAACCCTAGACGCTAAGCCCGGAACCTCAAACACACTCTGCCGCAGTAGGCGCGGGCCTAGGTCAGCAATTCATCTGCAGCCCTAAACCCCTAAACCCCTAAACCCCGAAACCCTAAACCATCATGCAACCCCTCAGGTTCTGTGATTTTTGGGTTCAGTCTTCGCAAGGCCCGAAGCTTCACGGCAAATTCCAGGAGAAGTGATGTATCATGTGAGTAGTTCTCTGAATTAGGGTGCATTTTTGCGATCCTGTTCATAGATCCTGTTCATAAGGGTGCCGTAACATTTTGGGACCTGAAACGGGGCCCTAATTTAGAGAACTACCCATACACTGAGCCCTCAACCTTGCGGCCTTTTGAGGTCCCGGCTTTATGAGGTAACCGCTAGTCGTAATCAGGCCACCCTACCTGAATGCTGTGGGAAACCCCGTAAACCCCAAACCGTGGGAATTCGTCCAGCTACAGGTGGCCTATATGCAACCCTTATAGTATCCCTGATAGTATCCTTTTTAAGGAACCCTTTAAAGGGACCCTATTCTAACTCTTAAGGCCCCTACATTGCAGGTGGTTGGCAACAGCATCCGGTGCCCTTTCCATGGCTGGGACTTCGACCGACATGGACAATGCGGCTCAGTTGCATTTGAGGGTTTAGGGTTTAGGGGGTTTAGGGGTTAGGGCTTAGGGTTTAGATGGCGAGAACAGCAGCGACGGAAGCCGCAGCAGCACAAATGACAGCAGAATGGACAGGAGCAACACTAGCATCATCCCCTCACCTGTATCACCATCATCACCATCAACAACAACATCATCGTCAGAACCGTCATAACTACCATGATCAGCAGTAGAATCATCATCATCATCGTCATCATGATCGTCACCATGGTCACCATCATGATCATGATCATCATCATCATCATCATCACCGTCATCACCATCATCATAGTTATCAGCAGTGTCATAGATAGCCACCACCATCAGCATACGGCCTATCACCTTCATGGGTTCCACCATAGCAATCTCCCTTGCAACCATCATCATCGTCGTGATCAGCATCATAGCCACCATTACCGTTCCGCAAGCCATCAGAAGGACAAGAATACCCATTATCTGAATCGTCGCCACGACAGCCATCACCTTTTCAAGCACAAACCTTGTCACCATCACCCTCATCACCATCATCAGCATCGCCACCACCAACAGCAATATACAGCAACAACAACGACAACAACAACAACAGTAACAGTAACA
>CAJNDV010029091.1:27911-55456 GCA_905221635.1 Symbiodinium sp. CCMP2456 | reverse complement strand
TCAATTTAAACTGTTGTCTCCGCTGTTGTCTCCGCTCTGTCTGAGTCTGGGAGCCGGATGTTGCGACGCGTCTCGCCGAGGTTTAGCCGGATTTGACTCCCTTCATAATCTCAATTTAAATTGTTGTCTTCAATGGCTATGCTCTATCTGAGTCTGGGAGTCGGATCTTATGATAGGCTTCGTCGGGGACTAGTGAGATTTATCTCCCTTCATAATTTCAATTTGATTTATTATCTCCGCTGTTGTCTCCGCTCTATCTGAATCTGGGAGCCGGATGCTGCGACACGCCTCGCCGGGGATTAGTCGGATTTATCTTCCTTCATAATCTAAATTTAAATTGCTATCTCCATTGTTATCTCCGCTCTGTCTGAATCTGGGAGCCGGATGCTACGACGCGCCTCGCCGGGGACTAGCCGCATTTATCTCCCATCATAATCTCAATTTATTCTATTGGATCTGCTCTATCTGAAATTGGGAGCGGGATATTAAGGCACGCCTCGCCGGGGACTAGTCGGATTTGTCTTCCTTCATATCTCAATGCAAATTCTTCCCTCTGCTAATGCCTCCATTGAGATCTCCGCTCTACCTGAATCTGGGAGTCGGATGCTGGCATGAACCTCGCCGGACTAGCGGGATTTGACTCCCTTCATAATCTTAATATAAATTGAAATCTCCATTATTATCTCTATTCTATTTGAACCTACGAACCGGATCTTGAGATGAGCTTCGCCGGGGATTAGCCGGATTCGACTCCCTTTATAATCTCAATTTAAATGAATCTCTCCGTTGTTATCTCCGCTCTATCTGAGTCTGGGAGTCGGATATTGAGACGCGCCTCGCCGGGGATTAGCCGGATTTATCTCCCTTCATAATCTCAATTCAAACTGCTCTCTCCGCTGTTATCTCCGCTCTGTCTGAGTCTGGGAGCCGGATGTTACGACACGTCTCGCCGGGCATTAGTCGGATTTGTCTTCTTTTATAATCTCAATTTAAATTATTATCTCCGTTAATATCTCCGGTCTATCTGAGTCTGGGAGTCGGATATAACGACGCGCCTCGTCGGGGATTTGACTCCAGGTCTTAAACCCCTAATCCTGAATCTCATATTCTTAAATCCTAAATTGTTGTCTCCGTCCTGTACAAAGTCTTGTCGTTTCGAGTTTGCTGTCTTATTCGAAATTCATGTAATATCTTGATTGGTTTATTGCTATTTGGGTCTGAATTAATATAATGATTCTTATTCAAGATTTTTGATTTCAATCCAAATATTCCGCGAATTGGGATTCCGGTCCGGGATTCGAAATTCAAATAGATTAGAATTCGGAATTCGGATTCGGGCCCAATCTCGAATCCCGGATCTCGAATTCTGAATCCCGAATCCCGAATCCCGAAGTCAGAAGCCTCCGAATTTGAATCTCGAATACCGACCCGGAATCCTGAATCTTTAATCTTAAATCCGACCCCCGAACCTCGAACTCCGAACAGAGTTCGGGTTCGAGATAAATTCGGATTTCGGAATTCGAGATTCGATCGGAAGTTCGAGATTTTGGAAATTGGCGGTTCAGGGATCGAGCTTCAGAAGATCGAAAATAAAAGAAATGAGTTCCGATTCTCGAATCTCTAATCATTTGACCGCTCAGCATATTTATCCTGAATCTGAGATATTTGGATAGCCTGGATATGAATAGCTTCATTTAATTCTTTATTAGATTTATTTGAGCTACTTTTCTTTTCTTGATATTCATTAAATAATATCAAGAATTATTATTAGATCGATTATAGAAATTATCTGATAGCAATTATATAATATCGAAAATAAAAGATAATTATAATGAAAATATATGGAAGGAAATTAAATTTGATCTAAATCATTTTCTCAATTCTTGAAAATATATATGAAAATCATAGAATATTTTGTTGCTAATTGTGTTCTTATGAATTCAATAAAATCGTAGGTATCAAGTGCAGGGAGGTAAAATCGAAATTTTTCATCTTATAATTATGTCGAATAAAAAGAACGAAATAATAGGATTATTCATCCCAATTATCATATTCCTGAAATTTATTCAAATTTAAAATCGATTCATTTTAATTAATTATATCTTGGTCTAAATCATATAAATTTCTTCTAATTATCTAAAGCACAAAATATTCTAAATAATAAGAAAAATGCCGATTTCTTTTGATTATTTATTTTATGAAAGAATTGGAATTTATATTTTCTATATATAATTATATTCTCATCATATCTAATCATAAGCTTGCCAATATTTAATTTATTTGCGATCGATAATAAATAGCACCTTATATTTAATTCCTCCTATAAAATTCCGTCGCAGCATAAGAGGAACTCGTCTAGCGATTTCCATTCCATGATTTTGTTATAGTCTTCTCTACGCACTATAATATTGAATCTAAGATAATAAAATAAATCAATTATTATCATCGTGCGATATTCGATTTTAGATATGAATAAGTAATGAATAGAAATAAAAATATTCTAGAATCCTTCTAAGATTTTCTATAAATCTATAATAATTTAGAAAATAAATATATAAACGATATCGATAATATTTAAATCGACTAAGAGAAAAAGCGCGAGCTAGTAAATTAATGAAAAATTCGAAATATCTTATTTTTATATTTATTAAAATAAATTCAAATTTCGAATATATAATCGAAATAGAAAATTTTCATTAATATATGAAATATTAAAATATTATTGAAAATTCAAAATAATATATATTTTAATTGAAATAATCAGATTTCTAATTATATATTCATATAAAATAAATATAAAATATTATATATATGATATTTCAAAATTAGAAGAATTTGAAGATCTTTAAAGAAAAATGACTATATTAATGAAAAGGATTAAAAAAAATAATAAAATAAATAAAATTGAAAATATTAGAGGTAAGGATTAATAAATTAATAAATTATGATAAAATCAATAAATCGGAAAGGACGAAATAAACGAATTCCAGAAGCTACTAATTTCTAAGATGAATATATATTGATTCGATTCTATATAGATTAGATCGTATAATTCTTGATAGATTTCAAAAATTCTCTGCTCAATATATTAGAGTAAAATATTGTCGGACCTCTCAAGGATTCTTTTTTTCTGCATGCAGGAGTTTTTGGTAGGAGGGCTGGTCGAATATCGCCCAGTGGGCACGGGCCCTGCAACATTATCCATGACTCGGAACATTTCCGAGCCAGGTTGGCTGCAAGAGTGACACTAACGAGGTACGGCCAGGCTTTCTGGATGCTCGTGAACGAGTGAAGCAAGCAACTCTGATATTTCATCGTCATCCCACATGTATTCTATCTTCCACAGCCATCGACCTTCCCAGCAAGCCAAGGCCTTCGATCAGAGATGCATTGGACTGTACCCTGCGTGCGTCTCAGAGATCAACCTCGGCTCCAGAGACCTGCCAGAAAGAGGCACCAATGCGAAGCTTAGAGCAAAGCCCACAGCCTGCGTCAATGCATCGCTGAAAATGGTGCTCGAAGTCTTTCGGCTCCATACTCTGTGCGACCTTGCCAATTTTGTCAGGTCACTCTTCGTGTCTGCGGTACTGACTCGGTTGAGGTCCGCGTCTGCTGGCCTCTTTCAGCTTTTCCACATCCCCAGTCTTGAAGCACTCTTGCAACTCCGGGGGCAGGGTCTCGAAGACCTGTCTTTCAAGAAAACGCACACACAGAGTCGAGCACCCAGCTGCTGCCTCCACGGGGTCGAGACCGCCAGGGCCCATCCGCTCCTCCTTTGTCATGCTGTACATGGCCTTGACGCGGCGGTCTTTCAGTGACGGGCACATGTTTCGCTTGTCCCTGACAGGCTGTCGGACTTGTGAGTCGAAGCGTCGAGCCTCTACGAGCGACACGGGCTCCATCTCCTGCGAAAGGAAGAGGCGAGTGACAGAAGACTGCAAACTATGGACATCTATGGACTACAGTACTTTTGCTCATGTCAGGCCTCTTCGGCCACTTCTGCCGGAGGAGGCGCTTTCTTCGCCTCCTCGGCCTTCCAGAAAACTCGTGGTCTGCTGATTCGAGAAGCCACGGATGTATTTGAGCCTCCTCCTGCTTCTTGACGATGGCCTGGGAGCATCCACCCGCTCTCTCTCTCAAGCACGCTCCCAGATCCCTGAGAATGGAACTCGTTGGATCAAATGCTTCTTGAAGTGATCCACACCCTCCTCGTGGCAACAATACCACACATCTTCCCCGACGAATGGCCAAAATGGTAACAGCAACAAGTGGCAACAACAACGAGACTTCGAGTGACGCTCAACAGCACCTGCATTCAAGGTAGTATAGTGAGCAGGGAAGTGGGCCTGAAACGCCACCCTCGAGGCATCATTGCGGAACTTTTCAAAGAATCGCGGCACCTGTTCGGACGTAAGCAAGACCAATTGTCCCAGGTTCCTGCTACGATTGCTTCTGCCCGAGTTGGTCATGGCTGGGTCAAGTACCAAATCTCGAGCCGGCCGCCGCATAGGCTCAGCAAGCTGATGGATCTGTGAGATGATCTGGCCCTGCAGGAGGGGACCGCTTGTACACCGCGACGAAGAGCACTGGTTCATTCAGGCTTATGATCCGTCATCTCAGGGCATGCCAAGCCAAAGCTACGCTTCTAGAGGGAAATTGAAGCCACCAAACTGCATGAAAGCATGCCGCAATCAGTCACGAACACACGGCAATACTGGGGGCTTCAGGTTTAACTTCTCTTGAAAGCCCCAACGATGAAGAACCACAGAGCTTCCTTCGGAGCATGGGAAATGTGAGAATTGATAAGGCCAGAGCCTGTCTCGCCAGCTTTTCCATCTCCTTCCTGTCGCCTTTCATCTCAGCCTCAGCACTTTGCACGCTCGTGTCGAGGTTCCAGAAAAAGCATCTGAGGCAGCGAATGCAACAGCAGATGCATGCTTGGATGCAGCAAGGGCCCGACATCCAAAGCCGCCAACATGAAGAAACCTGGCCGTCTGCAGGGATATGACCATATCTCCCCTCGTGTCAATAGCAGTCAACCTCTGTCTTCGTCCATCAAGGATGCCACAGGCTACTATGGATGCAGTCTGCATCAGAGGCTAAAGACTCCTGACAACTCTTGTCGGAGCGGCTGTTGGCATAATCATCCATCAAGATGTGCCCATACCTGGCACGCAGGATGCTTTCACTCAGCCGGGCTGGTGCCCCTCCTGCAGTGATAAGCGCAAGGGCATTTTAGAACCGCAGCTCGAGCTTTGGACGTTTACTGCAAGCAATCGATACTGTACAGGCCGGCAGTAACAAGGCGAAAATGCGCTTGCGCTAGCACATCCAAATCAACCAGGCAAACAGACTATCGGTCCTTGAAGCCAGCCTTGACAAAAAGGGTCCATTGAATCAGGATCTTGCCACTTTGTGTTGTGAGCAGACCAATTTCCCCGGAAGGCCGAGATCTCTCGATTCCCGGCAACAGCCGGACATGCCTTCCTCAGCGCATAGGAAGCCGCAACGCAGTTTTGCGCGAGGCTTCACTGCACAGTGGGTTGATTCCGCAAAGCTCACATGGTTGCACATGTTACGTTCCCGCAAGAACTCCTTGACGGCTTACAAACCACAAGCTGGGAACATAGATGTGCAACCTGAAAAAGAAAAGAAGGGGGTATTGTTATACGGTATACGTTCAGGCTCTAAGCCTTGATTGGCACATGCCGGCCAGGAGCCTTTCGTTGCCTTTCTCAAGCTTCCGCCTCAGCCAAAAGGGGGGCTTGAGGGAAGAATCTCGGCGGCCTACCTGACTTAGCCGACTTCGCCCTAGCAGCGGAAGCTCCAAGGCCCGTCGCCCTCGAGTCGGGCGGAACAAAACCAAGAGGCAACGGACTCTGTACATCTTCACAAAACCATGCCCTGACAGAGCTGAGATCATGCCCGGAGGTCTGCCAAAGCCAAAAGCATAAATTCCCTTGCACTTCCAACTCTGGCGAAAAAACGCATCAGTCCCGCAGGCTCTCTTCACAGGCCGCGGGCCAGTTGCCGACACCGTAAGCCCACACTCGGCGACGGCTGCGAGCATCGCAGCAGAGTTGAAGATCAGAATGCCTCGCACACCTCAGCCCCGAGCTTGATCCCCGGACTTCCAAACTGACACTGTCCTGTGCTAAGCATGGGGCTGGCTCCTGGCTCATGGCCAGTGCACAAAGCAGTTTGCCTTTCCTGGACAGCAGTTGAATACCTCTAACCTTTCACTCCAGCAAACTCCGGCCTTCTGGCATGGCCAACCGCTTCGATTCCTAGGTGCTTGTCTCTCTTGCGCGGGTTCGCACCTGTCAAGCTCATGGCCCTCCGTGCCGCTAGGCTCTAGGCAGGACCGCACCGTGACAGCTGACGTTCACCGAGGCCCTCACCATGTTCCAAAAGCAGTCGAACACATTTCACATGCCCACTGATCGCGGCTCCTCAATGCTCCCGGCAACAAAGTGTACAAAAGCAACGTGAAGCTTCCAGTCACAGCGTTTTACGGTCGCCCGGTCTGAGGGCGTGGCGCATCAGCGGGGTGGTCCCTAGGAAGTCCTGAAAAATAGAAGGCTCCAGAGCGAATGCTTTGCTTGCTGTGTCGCACCTCGCACTCCACCTTCGCTCCGTTCTCAATGAGAAGCTGCAGGCATCCAAGTTCGCCGCGAAACGCTGCATGCATGGCAGCCTGGCCAAATTATGCAACCAGAGCATCCCAGAAGCAAGATGTCAGGCCAGCTGGACCGTCCACCCGCGGTTGTCCGAGGCATTGAGGTCAGCACCATAGCGAATTATGAGGGAGAGGCAATCCTGACATGCCAAGCCAAGCAAGACCTCCGGGCTGGTGCAATGAGATGTCCTGGCGGCCACTGGCTGCAGCCTCCATTGCAGGGGTCTTTCCACGACCTGCAGTACCCGACTTCCAAGTTGCAAAGCCTCGAAAGGGCTGAGAATGAAGCTGTCAGAAGCGTTGACGTCCACTCCATGAGCGTGCAGTCGCTGCAGCTCCTGTGAAAACGCAGCGGCAAAAGGTTGAGAGCTGTTGAGAAGGTTGGCAGGTAGAGGATGCTTTGAAAACACCCTCACTGGCTGATTCCCCGCGCCTGCGTGTCACCCACAGCCGCTGCCTGGAGGCACCTTGCAGAGCGAAAACCAGCACGGAAGAACGCCAAGGCCCAGGCACGCTGCAAAAGTGTGTCTGCGTCTCTGCGTTGTTTTCACTTCTGGGAGACAAATGCTTCTTTTTCAGGGAACACTAACAGCTCGCGCCTTTCACTGTCACTCCAGGTAGCACCCATGGCCTCCCCTTAGCATGGCACTCGTGCAGACAGCTTCGTGCTTGCGCAACAGCAGTAAGGCCTAACGAAGCACAACTCCAAATACAATCTGCAAGACCAATGGCAAAATGGAAACCAACAAGGCATGCAAGCTCGAAACATGACGGTTTTCGAGCCTCCTCCTCTCACTCCAGCCGCAAAACGAGTCGCTTAGTTCCCTGGTTCGAAGGTGACGAAGCGACTATGTTCTTTCCAAGCCACTTCAACGCGGTGCAGGACCGAAAAGCGGCCGAAGGGCTCTAGAAGATGACTTTGAATGTCCCAGAGCCAACTCGGCCATCTCGGCGAGGCCACAGGCCAAAGCGAGCAGAGATGCAGAGAAGCGCAGAGAAGCGCAGAGACGCGCCAGGCCCTACTCAGACCATGCTCTCGCAAGACTCTCCCGGGGATGCGCACTCCTTGCAGAGGCCTTCGGACGTCTCCCAATCAGCGTTGGCAAACTTGTCCAGGATAGCCCTGTGCTTTCGTTGTGCTGTCGGCGAGGCATGTGAGAGATGCGGTCCAAACCCGGCAAGCTGAGGGGCAAACTTGTTGTCTGTCTTAAAAAGAGTGTAATCATCGACGCTGAAGGACTCCTCGCCCTTTTTCAGCTTGTCTTTTCTAGAACCGTCACTGGATTGGATGATGGTTCGTTCCTGGCAGGCTAAGGCAAAAGACCTGTGAAACGAGGAGGTTGTCGTCGGTCCTCCGCCACGTGGCAAACGTTGTTGACGTGCAAAGGCCGCTTGGACTCCAGCTTCTCTGCCTGAGCCGGGCCGAGTTCAGCCTACCTACACGGAGAGACCACTTTATGAATCTGCTTGACAAGTGCTTTGTACGAACAAGCATCACAACAAAGCCTTGTCCTTTTCGCCCTTCTCCATCAACTTCTTCTTCTCACTTTCAATCTCCTGGCAGGCACGAGCCGCTCGCCCTCAAAAGGTCACGACCCAGATAACAAGAAACTGCACAAGAGTCGGCAGTCCTCCTCTTTTCTGTCTCGCGTTATTCTGTTCACGCGGATGTTCAAGCCAGTGTCCAAATTCGGATGGAACCTTGGTAACTAGCAGACATACTCGAATAAGGTGTAAAGCAAGCAAGCATACCGGAGCGCGTATTGTGCTGCAACTTTTCCCAAATTCACAAACAGTCCTTCTGAGGTCAAGACTTTCATCTTGATACTGAAACTATATGATGTCGTGCTTGAGACAGGACACAACTGATTTGTGCCTTCATTGTGGGTCGAACTGTCACAGGTGTTTCGTGATGACCTGTGATTCTACGAAATTGGTTTGCATATTCGATCTAGTTCCACCCTAGCCTGCCTTCTCAACAAGAGGTCCCTCTCATACTCTCTTAACTTCCTTTCCTGTCTGGCTTACTTCCTTCCTCGTTTTGCTATCCGCCTGCCTGCCTGCTTTCCTTCCTTCTCTTCCTTCCTTCCGTCCTGCTTGGCTTCCTGTATAGAAATATGGATTATCACAGGAACGTGCGCCGCGCTGAACGTCTTGAGTGCCACACGCTCGCCTTCCTGCAAACATCCCTTCTTTCCATCCACTGTGCTGCTGGTCAAAAACATGTAAAGACTCTGCAACCTCCTTCCTAGAATGAGGTCAAAACACGTCACAGAGTTGTGGAAATCTCGACGGGCATCTGTGAAGTTTTGAGAGAACCCAGTTTGCAATCACAACATGTGCGAAAACGCTTCGAGCAAAAACCTAGCTCCACTCCCCAGGAAGCTGATTGCCACAACATGAAATGCTCTTCGGCCGGTGAGCCAACTCGTTAACTAATATGCAGCACCACGGCCTGCGACTGAAATCTTGGGGCGCGGCGTAGTCTCATCATCACTTATTTCGAGTCGGTCCCACTTCGAGTAGTCGAAGCCAGACATGGCTGCTGAGCCCTTGAATCTACAGTTCGTGCCAAAGCGCTTCGGAGTCATGCGCCGTCCATTGCCCGCGATCGATTGGGCCGAGAACCATTCAAGCAGGAGAACTTAAAGCAAGACCAGCGTCAGTTGGCGGCTCTTTTTTCGTCCAAATGCAACGGTTTGTGCCTGGTAGAGTCAATTCGGTCAGCGAACCTTCGGAGCTTGGCTTCCTCTCTGAATTTCCCTCTGCTCTGAAGATGCACTGTTGTCCTGACAGCACTTGTGCCAGGAGTTTACATTATCACAAGCCTTGCTTGGCTTGCAGAGCTGCAGGCCCCTGGTAACGCTTCTGCAACCCAGGAAGGTCGGCGCTCAGTCCAGTGTGTCAGTCTCTGCCACCTGCCAAACTGCAAATGACTCGTGCTGTCTCCTACTCAGTGATGCTGCTTTGTGCCGGCGGGCGCAGGCACAGTGCATTCTATGAGTTCATGCACTCTGCAGTCTCGTGCCTTCTTTGGCTCCCCGCCGGTGGCCCCCTGTTTCGAAAAGAACGTTCATAGGAGGCTCTAGATGGCAAAAGGAACCTAGAGGACTCTGCTCCCACTCGGCAGTCCCCGCCCGTCCTGCTGAGGTGCATCCCCTGCGGCGCCCAGAGGAACCTGTCGACAGCATTCGCCAGCATACCGACAGGGGCACAGTTCGGAGTGGAGCATTTATTCGAAGATTCATCTCAGGGAACCTTTTGCACAAGACTGCTGCAGAACCATCGATGGTTTGGTATTGGCTCCACAAGTGCTTGCACTCGTGCTTGGACTGGGTGTGCTCTCGTGCGACTACGGGTATCTTGAGTTTTCCATGGTCCCTGCTCGACAGGGTTCTCTCTAGCTGAAGGCGATGAGCTCAGACCCTTGAACCGAAGCCCTACCAAGCCAAGCAATTCCTGCAGTGTCCACACGCCTGAACCCAATGTTCCCACCCCGAGGGAAAGCTGACTTCGATTCAAGCACTTGCTACCTCCGCTGGGTCCAGGTCTGGCAACTCCTGCCAATGCAGCTGACTAGAAGACGCCAGCAGAATGGCACGTGACTTGAGCAACGGCTGACACATGTTTCTCAAACCAACGCAAATGCCAGTTCATGCAACAGCGCTGCCCCATGCAGCGGGTTCAATTGCCTCATCGTCAGAGTCATACTCTGCATCAGCACCCATGTCGCCGAAGTTCATGTCACCCAGACCTGGCGACTAGAGCTGATAGCACGTGTTTACTTCTTCCCCATATGCGCAAGATTTCAAGGCATTCGGTGCTTTAGAATGGATTCGCATAGGCTCCAATGCCAATATCCCCACTGTCAACCCCGTCCAATCCGCCTGAGTCATCCGAAGCAAAAGATCGATCATGATCGCTCTGGAAGAATGCCAGGGAGGCCGTCCAGGTTCCATGCGTTCTGCTTCCCCTCGTCCTCGTCGTCTGAGTCTTGCCATCTCTTCCAATCCACCTGCTGCGCCACAAAGACGGCAACCCAAGTGTATCGGCATTGACAACACTGACAAGACTTCATGACTGATTCGATGCTACATCAAGTGTACAGAGGTCCTCGGACTGCTATGAACGGCTTTGTAAGTTCGTTGAAGATCTTGCTCCGAAGTGTCGACGGATCAGGCCGCCTTAACCCATGGCAGCTTCTTCACCTTGCTGAGGCTCGTCCAACTCCCCTCCGTCTCCTTCTTGAGGTAAAACTCGATTAACCTCCCGCATGACGAACTCGAAGTTACAAACGACCCCCCAGTTGTCCAACCTCTTGGTGCTCCACTTGGACTCCTCCTTTGCAATCGGTGCCTAAGCGCACGAAATCCACGAAGTGGTCTCGTGGACAGAGATTCCAGGAGCTGTGCAAAGAAGTCCAGTGAAAACTCATAGAGGCTGCCGCCCACCTGATTACATTCAGGAGCCGGCTCGACGTAACAAACAAAACACAAGCTGAACACACAGCCGCCTTGCCATAGAAGGACATCTTGTCAGCATCTAAGTTCACCTGGCTTCGACTTCGCGCTCCGTCGGTCCATACGCTCTGGAGGAACCCTGCCTTTATGTCCTGAACTTCTTTCAAGTCTATGGTCAA
Organism: Symbiodinium sp. CCMP2456; assembly: GCA_905221635.1. NCBI lineage: Eukaryota > Dinophyceae > Suessiales > Symbiodiniaceae > Symbiodinium > Symbiodinium sp. CCMP2456. The sequence continues at coordinate 44,138 of CAJNDV010029091.1, read as the reverse complement.
GTAGACGGCATCCGGGCGTTGTGCCCAAAGGACATCCTGACCCGAAAGATGCGGAGATGCGGCAGGAACCAATGTCAACCGCATCGACATACTTGGTGTCGGACAGGAGTGAGAGACATGACCGGCTACGTGTTGAAACTCTTCAAAACTGTACCTTGAGCCTAGCCGGGCTTTCCAAGCGCAAGATCACACAGCAGCAAGATCACTAACCCAGCAGCCTGCAGCTCTAATGAGGCAGCAACCTCTACTCCCGACACATCCTTTCTGAGCTCGCGATGAGAGCAAAGCTGTTCAAACTCTCGACACCTCTGTGCCGCGGCACTGGATTTCAGATACTAACTGCACTAACTATACGGCGCTTGATCTTTCCAAGCCCACATGTCGGTGGCGCGACCAGAGGTGCAAAGAGGTGTCTACAGCCCCTGCCCTGGTCGAATCATCGGACCAGGCGACCTCATCACCTGCCGTCGAAAAAGACAAGCATTTTTTAATATTTCAGGGTGTGCTGGGCCGCCCGGCGAGGTTTTTTTCTGTCCTGCCTCTTTGTGCTTCGCTTGCGCCTGCTATCACACCGGTGATTCCAGTAACAAGAGACTTGTTGGACACCGCAAGCGGTCGACCTCTTTCTGCACCTCTTTCGTTGTCTTCCAGTAGAGAACAAACCTTCACAAGGATATACGCTTTGACATGCGTCGTGGAAAAAGACCCGTGTCCTCTAGGAACAGGCACACACATGCTTGAGGCATCCGCTGCAGCAGGAGGACGAACCACAGCGTAGCCGCCGCCAAGGGGTTCAGGATTGCTACCACGTCCTGCCAGGCAGACTGCCAAATCCAGACTGTTTTCTAGCATAAAGCCAGGTGACGGCTTGCCTTCGTCTGCAGCGCATATGTCAGGACCTTCGCTTAAAACAGCACAGCTTTCTGGTGCCTGGAGTTGACAAGCTGAGATCCGGTCCCGGACGGAGCACCCCGCCAGCCCCATAAGAGCAGGCCTTGGCACATCGCAGCACGGCCCGAAGGCTGTGAAGAAAGTCTCCGAGGACAAAGCACCACAGCCATGGTCCCCGTGTGCTTCTGGACCATGTTCTTCCAGATTTGTGGCACTTTTGAGCCATTGCCTTCGTGCCAAGAGGCTCAGCGATCAGGGAATCTGTTCCGCCTGCTGAAACAACCTCGAACTCGGCAACCGGCCAAGGACGATCGGTGCCATGCCAAGCGCTGAAACTGCTGTCTCGGGCAGGCCTCGGGGGTGGAATTCCTTCAGCTACGCCTCGACGCCTCGACGCCTCGACGTCCCGACTCGGCGACCCGACTCCCTGTCGACTCTCCAAGGGCAGCACCAAACAGAAGCACAACAGCACTGCAGGCCACGAAGGTCGCGGCACCAAGGAATCGCGGCCTTGGGAAAATCAACAACAGCAGGGAGGAAGGGCTGGCTTTTGCCAGCTTTGCTGCTTTGAACGGCTGGCTTCACAGGTGTATCCTCTAGAAGCTTTCCATGTTGGCTAGCCGACGTCAGAGCCACCGGCGCTTTGGGCAGTTCCGGCGAGTAGTGCCAGTACATAAAGATGATCTGGGCATTCGCTGCATCGGAACATGAATGGTGAGCTGAGGGTGCAAGGCCCTGGCAATGGCATTTTGGATGCCAACTATCACGTTCTCCCCCCAACTCATGAAGGGGTGACCAGACAGCACATTGTAGTACACCTTAAGATCGGTCACCAGCGCTTGTACCGACAACCCGTCTCCACGTCATCTGCAAACAAGCAACAAACAGCAAGCCAGCGATGCAGTCGTTTATGACAAAGGCCTCTGACAGACCCACAACGCTGCCTGCCTGTCAGGGTACCATGGTCTCATATCCCTGCATAACTGCGTGCAACTCCTCACCTTCAAGATGTTGTTGATCTGTGGAAGCTTCATGAGACAGCTCCTCTGGTCATTCGTGACAGGACGGCAGGCACAATGTAAAGTCATCGAAAACTCCCTTATGCCGGTCCCTGCCAGCATGGCACAGTTCAGCCCCATGATCACGAGCTTCTTCAGCTCGGCTATATCCACCATATCCGCCATGGCTGACACAGGGCCAAGGACCAAAGGCAGGAAAGCAGTCTGATGCACAACGTCTGAGCTGAGGGATGTTGAATGTAGACTGGAAGCTTACTCGGATTACACCAGCTGCGGCTGCGGTTCCAAGAGGCTGTAGATTCGTAGATTGTTATGATGTCATGCTCCGTGACTGACCAGGTTGATGTTGCAGAAAGCAGCACGGACGCAGAGGCACGGGAAGGCACTGATTCATGTCTAGCTGTCAACAGAACAATGCCACGACAACGTCACGTGCCACCGTTTTGCGTCGAGCCTGCTTGCCTACCAGTCCCGTCACGTGGCGAGCTCTCTCTCCACGGCGCGCACCTCCGATAGGGTTGGCATTCGGAGTTCTCCGGCGTCGGTGGCATTGCGCAGGCAGCCGCTGATGAGCTCAACGACTTCAAGCATGTCCCGGCCACGGAAATGGTTCACCCACAGCGCATCCTCCTCATCCAGGAAGCCGAAGCGACACATCAGTGCCAGCGTGGGACCACTGTCGCTGCTTTCCGCGGCATAAGTGATGCTGTGCTCAAAGAGGAACGGAGAGGAAAGATAGACATGACCTTGACACAACGAAGACACGGCTACCAGTAGCTGCTAGACGAGTGCATGCTGCAAGTGGAGGCGTCAAAGCTCTCGCCCTAGCATTGACTTCCAATTAGTGCGAAAGCCTAGCAGTATGCCAAAGGGACTGGAGCTTTCGGTCGCCCCGATTTTGGCCAGCGGGGGAACTTCAAACTTCCGCTTCACTACGAAGGGTGCATACATAGCCCCGTGGGCGGAATCTATAGATTATTGCATATCGGAATGAACGTCAGATGTGCTCGACCCTTGAAGGGAACTATGGGTGAATCTCCGGTGCGAGATGCCTGCATCCATCCACAACTCTTGTGTCCAGGAATCATCTTCGCTCCTGCAAAATGGCAACTCTGTCCAGAACTACACCCAGTGCCGCCTTTGTAGCCCCTGGCCGCCCTGGCCGCCCTGGCCTGTTATTGCTAATTGAGAAGCCCTCCCTGAATTTCTCCACCCCCGCGGGCCGAGCTCTGAGCTGCAGTCGGCGGCGCCCACTCAAAGTAATCCTGAGTACTCACCCTCTGTGCTAGAGAGCTCCATCTACCTCCGAAGCCGTAAACCGGCAAGTTACAGCCCAGTCACCCCAGATGAAGGAGCCCCGTAGCGCCATCCCGATGCCAGTGCATCTCCTTCCGCCGGGCTGGGCCTGCCTGGAGCTGTAGTGTTCGTGGTCGTAGGGTGGGTGTCTATGTTTCAACGCATAAGATTTGCCCATCTATGCACCAATATAGCTATCCATCTATACATGTACGTATTCTTCATTAATGCTTTCCCCAGAAAGGGTCGGCATCTCGCCGAGTGTCTCAAGTACTGAAGCAAGGTTCCTGTGTTTCCGTGTTTTCCTGTGTACCCACCGGCCTGCGTCCCAGCGACCGTCGCAGGTCCCTGTGTTCCCGTTATCCTTTCTCACGGTGCTCTGGTGCCTTTGTATACTGCGGTTCCGGAGTCCTCTAGTGTCTTGGTCCTGGCTATCCCGCGTGAATGTGTCTCCATGTCCTGAGCCCGTCGTGCTTTGGGGTCCCGATCTTGTGTCCCGACTACCCGCTGTCGCATCTCGATGCCAAGCATTTTACCTCCAAAAGCACGGCTGGTGCTACAAGTATGGGTGTTCATCACACAAAATCCATAAGGTAAAACGCACAGTTATGCATCATGTCTCGCTGTGCATTATCAAGATGAGCAACTGTCAACATGCAGCAGCCTGTGCTTCAATTGCTCCAAAGAAGCCACGTTCCTGGAACTCCTCTATCAGCATCTTGAGCAGGCGACACCTGTACACCCACCAAACATGTCTAAACCCTCTGCTGTGCCGACCCACAGTAATTACACCAGATGAGTCGAACATGCTAGGAGCAAGTCCTGCCTGAGAATATCATCAGGCTTCTGCTCCTGTAGCTCCTGTAAACCAGAAGTGATCTGCTGCCAGCAGACAGTGTTCACTTTGCGGAAAGCCTCAATCAGTGCCAGCACACGCGGAGGGGCTTGCCGCACTGGCACAACAGCATTCTTGCGCGGGACGAAGATGTCGAACTTCTCACCCCAGCCGTGCACACTGTGCCAATCTGCCTTCAGCATAAATGGCTCCCGCTTCGAAAATTGAAAGCTCCACTTCTTCCATGAACCTGGAGCATGATCTGCTACATCAGGCTCGTTCTTGCCATCGACGTCATCGAAGAGCCTCTCCGGCCACTCGAGTGTCCCCTTGAAAGGACCTGCAGGATCTTCAAGCACGTATTTCGTCAGCTGCTCTGATGGCGGGGCCACCAGAAAGACAGTTGGCGCATCGTCTCCCCCAACTTTGGTTCCTCGCAAAAGCGGAGAGTCCGCGATAAAATGCTGAAGAACAGGGGCTTCATCTTGGCGTGCTCTTGCCTCGAGATCAGATCATCTTTTGCTGCTGAGCCTGATATCGTAAGAAGCCTCTACCAGTAGAACCCGAAGACTCCGAGGTCCCAAGACCACACACGAAGAACAGGGCCCGCTGGGATCAAGGTCCAAGCTTCTCGAAGGGCGACTCCTCTTGGCCCACGCAGAAACGCCAGACTGACGGGATGCAGAGGGAAGCTGTTTCGACCGTCGCGCGGCTGTCGACAAAGCTCTAGAGTCTAGACCAAAGAGCTGAGCCAAACTTAACTTCCACTTTGAAACCCAAGGACCTGCCACCCAGGCCACCACAGGCCAGCAGCCATGTAGATCGGAAGCGAGTCCGGCCACCCGGGCTTGCCATGAGCATTACAGGAAGCCCGTTCTTTGACACATGCCTTCCTTGGACTGCATACGTTTTGGTGGAAGGAGGGCCGGAGGGCCAGAACCTGGGGTGCACTTTCAAAGGTTGTGCAGAATGCTCCGTGTCAATTGCTTTCGCTGCCAAAGAGTGGGGCTCTTGAGCTCTTGCAGCTTCTGCCGCTTTGGATTCTGGAACACATCGGCGGGTCGGGCGGCTGGACGGTTCGAATGCATCCCCTCAAGAGCCTCAGCTCCTCAGCCAGCCCACCACATACACTTTTTTTGCTGCACGAAATGGTCGGCGCACGGGCATCTGGAACGCCTGCGTTCAGGACAGGGAATGCGCGTGCAAGCTTGAAAACACCGGTCCGGTCCCATGCACCCGGCCTGCAACCGTAGGTCCTGGGTGCAAGCAGCCGAAAGCAGCGCCTCCAACTGGTAGACGCCAGCCGCTTTGGAAGCGGCCTTGACCCGTTAAGTCGGGTCTGTGACAAGTGTGACTCCCCGACCGTCCCAACCTGGGCCACAGAGGCGGCGGGCGACGAAGCATCGGCAAAAACCAGCAAGGAGCCAGTGGAGCCCGCCGTTGTTGGCAGCTCCTGCTCGAAACTCCCCTCGCAAACTTTTCAGGAACCGGCCATGTCCAGTCTTCTCTGTTATAGCACTTCGCCCGCTGCGCGCTGCTTGTGCGTATATGTATGTGTGTGTGTGTGTGTGCGCTCGGAGACGCATGGATGTAGCCAAGCGATGAGTTGAATGCTGCTTGCTGGATCGCAGCCAGCAATGCACCTAGATTCATCTGCTTGGAGTGGCTACGTAATACTCAACTCTGACTCTGGCATGTAAGCAACTACAGTGACAGCCATCGTTCTCATCATAGTCACAAGCTGTGAATCCTGCACGCTTTTTTCAATGAAAAAGCATCGACTCTGCCATGTGCTGTACCGCATGATAACACCAACACAGTTTTGCCAGTCAAGGCTTCAGTGTTTCCAGTCAGCCCTGGCGTTGTGGATGCTCGTGAGGTAGCTTCGTCTTCCACGCCGTCCCCTGCTTTCCCAGCGACACCAGGGACGGTGCAGTTCGCTCTCCGGGTGCAGTCTTGTAGATTGGAATCCATTCTGGTGCATGGCACGTCTTGGTGTAGATGTCAAAGAACGGGAGCTCTGCATCTTGCCCTCCCCACACGCTTTTCAACTCTTGAGTTGCAAGACTTTGCTGTTCACGGAAAGCCACAGTAGTCTTCCACACCAAGTTCTTTGCGCTTTGCAATGGAACGCAGGCTCACGTCAATTCTCCTCGCGTTGGAAGTTCGTCAAGATTCCTGGACTTGGGAGATTTGGGATTCAACATCCACCCGCATGTCGAAAAGTGTGAAAATCAAAACACCTCATTCCAAACCCTGGCCTTCCACCAGAGCATCTGCCTGAGCGTCCTTACGTGGACACCACATTTGTGGGAACTATCGGGTGGGTTGTATATTGCGGAGGGCGGGTGGCCGTGGCAATCGAACAAAAGCAGTGACTGAATTTCTTGCCCAGCCGCCCTGCCAGGCCTGCAAAAATCATCCTGCTCGCAGAAACTCTTCAAGTCCTCACCCATCGACTTTGCATCCAGCATGTCTCCTCCATGCTCACGCACCATCCGCGCGCAGAAAGCCTCCTGTGCAGATGGCCACAAGTACAGCACAGACACCACAATGTCCGGAGAAGATGCTTCGCAGATGGTGCAAAACAGGGACAGACTTGGCAGCGTCTAGGCGGGTATTATGCTTCTGAGGACTGGCCTTGTACGAGAAGAGCCTGCCAACCTGCTTACTAGGCAGCCGAGCTTCGGATTCCTTCGGAGACGTCGCGCCCGACAGTGCAGCAATTCGAGGAGCGATGGCAGAGCAGTGCTGCTTTAGCTGTCGCCGTGCCTCAGACTCCGCGACATCTCGGTAGCCGACGTCAATCTCGCTCGCGAGAATCTGGCAGAAGACACACTGCATGATGCGGCCCATTTGCAGCATCTTGGCTGGAGGAGTCTCCGTGCCACGAACATTCCAGCAAAGGGCCAACGGCCATAGCCAGGTCTTCATGGCAACAGCAGCCAGGCGGGACCTACTTCCGCCTTCAGCGTGAGCGCGGGCTGTGACAGAGGCTGAATTTGAGCCGGCAGCAAAGCAGCATACTGGTGTGCCAGCACAACACAGACGACGCGAGCGGCGGCCCATGAGGACTCTAGACTGGGGAACCACCAACTCGCGTCAGCAGGCCTCCCGCCATTGGCCGCCGGCGGCTTCCACGAGCGCACGCAGCTTCGGACGCTCCATTGCGGTCACCTGCAAAGCCAGGGCGAGTCGAAGAGAAAGCTACAATGGAGCCCGGAATGGTGCGACAAAAGACACTACATGCCAAGATGACACCTGTGGAAATCATAACGCTTATGCGCTGGGCCGACAAACCTCTGGCAGAACATGGACGCAGAAATTTGCCAGCAAAGGCCCGTCTTGGGCCCGTTGAAGTACGTCTCCAAGAGAGTAACTTTGAGAGCCTCAGATGCTTTCGAGGCAGGTCGTAGCTAGAGAGCAGCGCTTCTTCACAAGTACTCTTGACTGCCATCTACGTAGATCGAAAGCCATGAAGATGAGCGTGATCTACGGTAGCATCTAACGAGGCACGTCCGTGAGGTCCAGCTCTTGCATCAGCTGCTGACACTCAACTGCTAGCAAGTGCCCTCCCACAGTCCCAATTAGGTGCACCAGACCAAGTCGAGGATTCACAGGCGAGGTGCGCCCCAGAAAGCGCTTTGCGAAGATCTGCTGGCCAATGATGTCTCTCAGTAGGTCCTGCATTGAGGAGCATCAAGATGCACAGAAAGCTGCCGCTGAGCCAATCACGAGGAGTAGCTGTCCGAGTGATGATGTAGACTGCAGGGCTTTGCTGCTGAGGTGGGGGGGCAAAAACGACCTGGGCAGCATGTCGGAGCATTTTCAAACTCGCAGTCGGTAGCCGAAGAAGGAACTGGCAGCTGACAGTCGGCAAAACGCTGAAGAAAAGGCTGCAGGGCAGAGCAGGTCCTGGTTCCTCACCTCGGATATCATGTCGCATCCTTCCCTGCCCACAGAGTAAAGACTCGAGGCTGCCAAGATGCCTCAGGCACTCGTGCTTCTTGCACACAGCGCTTGATGAAGGCAGGCCTGACCTGCGGTGTATCGGTCTAAATGAACTGCCAAACTGATGCATAAATGCTTCACAGCACGTAGCAGCATGATACGAGCACCAGGGCAATGGCAATCGGCACACCGCGACATAGAGCGCACCTCGCAAGTAGACCCATGTAATGCTTGTTCGGGCATGCGTTTAGCCTGGACGGGTGGCATGACTTTGAACGTCCGGCGCAAGCGGCAGGCTACCAAATGTGTGGCCTGCACACGAGGCAGAGCTCCGTCACTCCTTAAGTCTCAACCATCGCGAGCCTGCATCGTCCATGTGTTCGTGATCTCTCCTCCAAGAGACTCCACAAGTCTGCGGGCCGCATTCAGCAAATTGGCCTGACCCAGATGTCGCCGCATATGATGCGAAAGGCAGCCACCTCGCCTCGATCTCTACTCCGCTCAGGGCGATCACCGGCCGAAGGGGTGGTTCTGCGACGATCGGGCCGCCCGTTGAAGCCTCTGGAGTCTCAATTTCTGGCCACACTTTGGCCGTAAAGAAGTTGCAGACATCGAATTGCTGTGCCCGACCTGGTGCCTCCGCGGCGCCGGCGCAGGCACTTCTGGCTGCTGCGCCTGCAGCTTCTGCAGCTCCCGCAGCCTTGGTGCCCAGCAACTCGCACCGAATCCCAGGATCCATGTCCGCCTCTTTTCCCCTCACCTCGGCGATCGTCTGCAAGCCTTGTCCGGAGTATCGGGCAGGCCTGGATTGAATGCTGCAAAAGCACGTCGGACGACAGAGGCGCTTGAGACATACTACATTCTAATTAGAAATTCTGAAACGCGAAATGATCCCTGCAGGAATTCTGCCTGTCGATGGCGGCCCCTTGCGCTTCCTCAATATTGCTGTGGCAGTCGCTGTGGGGATGGAGGCGAAAAGCGAGAAGCGCAGGGCCTCGGCTGTGGCGTTGCTGGAGGTGAAGGAAAATCTGCAGCCTTCGCAACAGTCTTGCCATAGTCACCTGAGACACTCTCAAACCTTGCATGCCATCTGCGACAGCCGACTCAGCACCACTCCCACCTTGTCCTATGTCATTAGTCTCGTCCTCCTCATCCAGCTGGGTGGCAGGACAATCCTTCTGCCGGGCAGCTGAGACATCAAGGGTACGTTCCCCCCTGGCCTCGTCTGGCAAAAGAAGCGTAGGCTCGCCATCGCCCATACGTAACCCTATGCACCCGGATCATTCCTTGCATGTCCTAGGTGAAGCTCCGTCGAGATTCGATCCCACCGCCTTGTGCGAAAAGCAGCCCCTGGTTCTGTGGAGCAAGAACTTGGTGTGTCCTTGTTGCACCACTCCACCACCGGTTCTAAGCATGGCTGAAGAATGCTGAAGAGCAACTGCGCACGCATCCTCAAGTCAGTGCATGCTCAACCGGATCAGCACGACATGCTGCTGAACGCTGTTGAAGCCTTTGTCTGCATAAGCGCAGAGGGAATATCGTTCGTTTTTGTTTCTGCTGCTTGCATCCAGAGGCTTGATAGTTCAACGACCGATATACTCGTATAACTTTTTTACAACTCGTGATGACTTTGACTTTTATTGATCTATGTTTCTTCCGGGCAAGCCTTTGGATCCACTCCTACTCGGGATGGCAAACATGTTCAAACCAGGCGGAAATCACCAACCTTTGCCGCCGAAGCCTGCACATCCTGCGCCCTTGTTTCCAAAGAGAAAGCCACTTCCCTTGGTTCCAGCGGTATTCGGAAACAAGTGGCCACCCTTTGTGTGCGCCTCACTGCCGAAGCCACAGCCTCCCGGGCCTCCAGGACCTCCAGGGCCTCCAGTGTCAGCCCGACCCCTACGCCTCAGCCTCTGCGTTCCAGGCCTCGGCTGGTGGGCGGCGGGGGTGGCCGCGCAGCTGCTGCACTGCGCCAGGGCGGAGGCGCACGGTCTTCGGCAGGACCTGGGAAGGATGCAGATGTGCAAGCTCCTCAGAGACAGACCCTGCGTTGCATTGGCTGGCTGGGAAACCTTCTGCCAGATGCAACTGCGCTGGCATGGAGGCGGGGCAGATGCGCTCACTACCCACCAGCCACTGCGCCGGAATTGGGTGCTGCAGACGGTGTATCGCAGCCGAAGTCACCGATTTCATGCAGTGCCACAGGTCGAGGCAGACTGTGGCACCATCCGTCCAATGCTTCTAAACGCCCGGATGGGCTACAGTAGGTGAGCTGCAAGACTACACGGGAAGTGATGCTGAGTGTTTCGCAACCGATTCACAGCCGGCATCGAGTTGCAGCTGCACTCGCAGCAAACGGGTAGCTCAATCTTTTGTCAAGCTGAGCGCCAAGCCACTGCCACAGCCGCCGCCCACGTCGCCATAGCCACCGCCACAACCAGCATAAGCCGCCCCACCCTTTCCACCTGCGTTGCTGCCCCGGCTACTTGCACCTGTGTAGCCATCACCCTGGCCATGACTGTACTCGCTGTGATCGCCGTAGCCACCCCCGCAGGCTCCGTAGTTCCCACCGCCGGAACTGTAGCCGCCAGCACCACCTCAGATGGCAGGATCACCAGGGCAGAACGAAACACGGCACAAACGAGCGAATGACGCGTGCTCCGTGTGCAGCACCCTCCCATCCACACGGGCAGAAAGACAAACAAGAACACATGAATATATACACGGGCATGGATACGTACTTACAGACATACATACAGACAGACAGACAGACGGACAGACAGACAGCCCGCCCGACCGACCGCCACAGACCGACAGACCGACAGACCGACCGACCGACCGACAGACCGACAGACAACACAGACAGACAGACAGACAGACAGACAGACAGACAGACAGACAGACAGACAGACAGACAGACAGACACCTACATGCAGGCGCGTGCATACATAGAGACACATACATACATACATACATACATACATACATACATACATACATGCATACATACATATACATACATACATACATACATACATACATACATACATACATACATACACGAAGATTCGGCTGCAGAAGTGAGCGTGAAATCCGAAAGCAGGCATTGTTGATGCTTCTTAGGGTCCGCACATGCAAGCAAGCAGCCTACCCTGGAGTCTTTGAGATAATATCTTATAGTCGACCCAATCTCGCTTGAAGCTGACAAGAAACAGGCTCGGAGTGCGGGTCTCCAGAAACCGATTAAACATTTCGAGTTTAAAGTTTCAACCCTAAGTGTTTTCACCCCAGGCACCCCTCTGGCAAGCCTTGCTAAAACTGCTGACAGTGATCGCAGCGCTGGGGCTGGCTTCAGGCTGTGGGCATGGGCGGGACTGTTTACGCGAATGCTGAAACATGCCTAAACTTAAACATGTCCCGTGCCCGGCGTTCGAACATCCGCTGGATGGTGCAACACTGTTTCAACAAACTTGATCAGAGACCCGCAGAAATTCCGAATATTTAGCAATCACTTCGAACAAGTTTCGGACTCTCTCTTCGCTACCTGTGCAAGCCCCCTCAGCTCGGTGGCGGGCTTCCGGGGCCCCATCCCTGGCCCTTCGCGGTCGGGTGGTCGTAGCCTTTCGGGTGAGAAGCCTTGCCTAGCGCAGGGCGAACGCTCAGCAAAACTTCCTTTCTTGCCGTGCACTCAGCAGGGAAGGCCTTTCCCTGCGCCCTTGGACATCCCCATCGACTGGTTCATCGCGAAGCCTGGCATCGTAGTAACACGTACAATACATCACCCTCTTTTTCTCTGCTGCCATTATCCAACCTCCGCCGTTCCCAGCGGCTGCAGCCATCATGGCCATCATGGGGTTAAACCTGCACGGAAACCAACAGACCTGCAAAGAAAGAACTCAGCAGCACAGCCAGCAGCTTGACAAAACTTGCCGGCGAAGCATACCCATACCTGGCCTCAGCAATCAAGTAATCAAGTCATGAACGATGATCTAGCGTGCTTTGGGAGGTCTGGCTTCGAGCAACATCGCCCCTGCTTGCTTCGGAGAAACACATAATGCCAGTCTTTGCCTCTGCTCTGATGCGATATAGGACTCCGCAACTTTGCAGCAGGTGAGATGACTGTTTCAAAAAACTCACGGACTCTGTGTATGAACGGAGATGCTCCTACGACTTTGCCATGGCAGATCTCTCCGCAGACTTCTGCTGTGCTCGACTAGATACGCCGTTTTAACCTTCGAAGAAGCAACTGCTTGCAAACGTTAAAATGCGAGCAGCATCTCTGTGCTCCCCACCACTGTCCTGCATTTGGCTTCGGAGAGCCATCATCGTCATCATCATCCTGATGGGGCCGTACGTAGCAATGTTACCTACACTTCGGATGTTGGGGACCGGACATCTTCCTGTCTTCTCCTTCCTGGCTTCATCGGATCGGACCTCTTGCACACCTGCAACATGCAAACCTAGCTTCCATCCCTTGCCCTCAAATCAAAACCTACAACCTATGTGGGGTTTACGGCTTTGACTAGTCCACGAAGAGCCTACCGTGCGCAGATCAGACCTGCTCGAAGGCGTCCATGGAAGCTTGCCGCTTTCTCTCCCGGTCCTTGACAGCTCTACTTCCTGTTTGCCTCTGCCGACGATTGCATCCATGGCCCTCGCACCCTCAGCCTAACTTCGCAACTACACCTCAGCCAAACCCAGACCCGAATTCCGGGGACCCAGTACTTGAAAGTGGCGGTAGCGGTGGCTGACCCTGCTTGCGATCGACAGGTCGGCTTGTGTTTTTGCAGAAGCAAACGTCCTCCTCTGCCTCTTGCTTACTTCTCCGTTCCTGCATGTGCAGCATGCAGGCATCCTCTCGCAAGGTTGGGATAACATGCAGCTGGCCTTCTCTCGTTCCTTCTCCTTCTCCTTCTCGCGATCTTTTTCTTCTTTCCCTCAGCGTCGCAGACATACAGACTGCCGCGGAGATGCTCGAGACTCCAATGCAGGAGGACCAAAGCCCCACGAGCGTTTTGGAACCTTCTTGGGCTGCCCACTTTTCCTCTTTCTCTCCTGTCGCTCCTGCGGCACGAGTTTGTGGACTCAAGCTCCGTGCCTGTGCGGTAGCCGAAACCTACGCACCTAGAATCCTCCTGCTAGCAAACCAAACCAGAAGGGAGCACCTGCGACGACTGTTCTCACCGTCTGGTGGAGACCGAAGCTTCACATCTCAAGCCCTGAACTTGCAGGAATAGTTGGAGTCACAAAAGCTCCTCCTCTTCGCGGCGAAGTCGCTCCTCCTGGCATCCAACATCGGCTGGACGGTGCATTCCAGGTGCATCAAGCAGTCAAAGCTGGAAGGGAAGAAAATGACATGTCGCAAAAGCAGCGTACGGGGCCCAGCCCCAGCCTCTTCAGCGGCTTCTTTCTTCCGCCTCTCCACCAGCCTTGGAAAGGGAAACAAAGAAGGCCTCGGCCTCTGTCCTGGAACCCCACCTGGCACGCCACTCCTCCTCTTCCCTGAGACGTTGCTCCTGACCAGGAGAAGGGAGCCTCATGAACACCTACACCTCTGAAGATTCAGAACTCGACGGATCAAACTTTGAGCTGGCTTCAGAGAACCCCGGACCTGGGCATCTGGCGGATCCCTCTAATGAATCCAACTCGAGGCGAGAAGCAAGCAGAAGAACTATGTTTGCAGCTTTTGCAGCGAAGTGAAAAGCGACTTCGCAGCAAAGCCCGTCCTCCGCCTCCTTCTTCCTCTGCTCAAAGGCAGCCTGCACCTGTCACGTTTGCACTGCCGGTAGCGAGACAGGAATGAGAGATCTAGATACAGAGGGCAGAGAGAGGGAGAGAAAGAGAGAGAGAGAGAGAGCGCACTAAAGAAAAAGAGTTGACTTCTAGGACGGCCGGCCTTCTGACGCTCGATCTCCTGGGCCGCTTTTCGCCGCTGCTCCTGGTGGATACTCGGCGGTTGGGAAAGGCGTTGCTGATCAAAGGTCTTGCGAAAGCGCGCTGTGTGGCAAGCTGGATGGCTGCCTCCTCTTGTTGCTTTTTGCGTCGCTCTTCTTCTTGGCGCTCTGCCCTTCAGCAGCCACTGCACCAAAACGGTTTTCAAACTGCAAGAAAGGCTGAGGCTTGCACGCCAAAACGGCCTCCTATCATTCGAAATGAAATGAGTTGTTGACTCCCGCAACACCAGCATCGCAGAGCTCTGCACCGGCCTGTGTTGCGATGACGCGGCGCCGCTCTTGCTCCCAGACATCCGGGGTCCTGAGACATGCAGCGAAGCCGAGATCTTCCGGACCGAGTACAGCTGTCCTCGAACGCCGCCCGGTTCGTCGGCTGTGGCCCTCTTCCTGACGGGAGTCGAGTCGGCGGTCACAATCCGGCCAGGCAGGTTGATGGGTTGGCGCTTTCGAGGTATGATGTGCTGTGGTGCTGCGAGACTCAGATACTTAGATACCAGAAGTGAAAAGCGAAAAGCCAGCTGCACCAGCTCGGCAGGGTCCTCGTCACTGCTCTCCTGCCCAAGCTGCAGAGCTCTCCACTCGCACCGTAGGTTCAAAGAGCATAGACTGCCAGGCGTCTGCATCTGCAGAGGTTCCTGACCAGGTTCAGGACCTCTCAGAGGACAGTCCGGTTGTCCCAGCAGCAAAAAATGCACCTGATGCAGCTGCACAACGAGCCAAAATTGGAAGAGGTGCGCGGAGCTGAGACACCCACACTCTTCCAAACTGCGCTATCCGATTCGAAGGTAGCGATCACCACGGACCTGAACCAGCCACAGGGACACGCTGGGCACGGAGGAAACTGTTTCCAGCACAAATTTGTGTCTGCCCTTGGGGGGGCTGTGCTTTCTGAGCTTAAGGCTTGGCGTGGTCCACCTTTGTGATCCTGACCGGCAGGAGTCGCTTCAGCGACGCCGAGAACCAGTTGCAACGCTTGCCTGCCGTTGGATGTAGAGAAAACTGAAGCAAATCTCCCAGCAAACCACACAGCATTCTTCTGGCCCTTTCGTGCCTTCTCTCACCCACGCAGGAAGTGAAGGCTCCGCAGGCTCCTAGCAGTTTCAAGTACGAGCAGTAATGCACATTGGCTCTCAGAGTCCGGAGTCCTGTGCAGCTGCTTCTTCAGGCTCCTGGACGCTGGGAGCTGCTGTCTCGCCACCTGTCACCAGCACCACATCCTGCCAACAGTGTGCGAGAGTCGCAAAAGTCATATCATGACACCAGCCAGAGTCTTTGAAGAGAAGGATGGCCCTAGCAACCCGGTCCTCATCGTCTGATACCTGCCATGGCGTGAACATTGCAAGTTCGGAGTGAATGGGTATCTGAGTATCATGAAGGAGCCACACGAGCGGTTTTTTTCACTCTCTCTCTGGGATGTTGGGCAGCGCACACGTGGAGCACACTCGGATTATAATCTGTACAGGACAGCTCTTACTCGGGGTCCGTCTCTTCGGCCTCGGTCGTGTCATCCGGAATGCTTGTGCTTGTGATGCCACCTGAGAAAACTTTTGTTGTGAATTTGCGTTGTGCCATCTCGGCAAGAAACTCGTCCTTGCCCATAGCCGACGTCTCTGTGAACAGAGCCTTGAGGTACGGTAATGCATCGGCGAAGTAGATCTCCCTTGTTTTCTCCCGTGCACACCACCTCCTTGGGTTTAGACGAATGGGCCTCCTTGGGCTCATGCGTCCTCATTTTCTTGGACGGTGGCATCTCCGGCATCGCTTCCGGCACAGCTGGCGGTGGCATCTCCGGCATCGCCTCTGCTGGCGGTCCCTCTGGTGCCTTCCCCAAGGTCATCTCCTCCGGCACCGCCTCCGGCACATTCGGCATCTTCCCCATGCTCGCCTTCTGGCGAAGCAACCTGCTGATCTCCTGATTTAATTCGTCGATGGTTGTCACCTGTTGCTTAATGATCTCGGCATTGTGTTGGATGGTAGAGTTCTGTTTCTGTTCTGTACGAGCCTTGGCTAGGGACTGTAGATGATGCAAAACGCTCACGTCACCTTGTCCCATGGATATATCCTGCACTGTCTTGATTGTCAAATCGCTGAGTACCTGTGTCTCTGAAGGAGGACTCCCCATTCCTCCTCCAGCAGACCCAAGCACAGATGCATCCGGCATGTCTAGACTAAGTGCAAAGGGGGATGACGACATCACAACACTGAGCTTCAATAGCTGCAGTCGGGCAACTCCTCCCCTGTCCTTGACTCTGCAGTCGGGCAACTCCTCCCCTGTCCTTGA